>MCJB01007047.1:68438-151993 GCA_002018475.1 Nicotiana obtusifolia
GGGGGGGGGGAGGGTGTTACAACCCATATTTGCATACGTTAGATTACGTCGTAAGTTAGTCTACATAGGTCCGAGAAGAGATTATCTTTGAGATGATAAGAATTTAGTCCTATTGGCCTTAAATGATACAAGGGTGTATAAGAGTGGTTAACAAGTATTAGAAGTTAAACGAATCAAGGATGTTGTAACTCGTATTTTTGGGTAAATCTAGAGGTGATTAATATTACCAAGAGGTCGTATTTTAAGGTATTTGAATCATATAATATCTGTTTCATAAGTCTTGAATTCAAACGAGTTATGAAACAAAAGTCGACAAAAGTTGTCGCAACTTACGTTCATAATTTTACTTATACTTTAGATCAAATGTCACTAAGATTTTTCCCAGTTTACTTGGAATTACGGGGTGATCTACCCATCAAATTCAAGATCTATGAGTCTAGTTTCTAATGCATTGAACTGTTTGTCGATACGACCTCCGAGTTGAGAGGTATTTGCATTTTTGCGAGACTGCGCCAAGCAACTCTCTATGGGGCCCACATAGGTGGTTAAGACATATGGATATATATAACACACCTCAACCCCGTTTTAAGTCATTAGTTTTCAGTATGTTAGGACCTTAGAACCCTAAGAACACTCTCTCAAGGTTCTCTCATGATCCAAGACCAAAACAAAGGGCAAACAACACAAATCAAGTGTCGGGAATCCCGTGGAGCTAGTAAGTATCTTGTTCTTCTTGTTGTTGCTGATTTTTGTGTTGTTACAGCTCGGGGGAAGTTGTTTTAAGTTTTTTATGTTCTTTAAATTACTCCCTCAAGCTTTAATATCAACCCTAGGTGATTTCAAGTCTTCTAAAGTGATTCTAGTGCAAAAAACCCTAATTGATTGCTAGCTTTGCTTCCTTGTTCTTGTGGCAGCATTGGAGGGATATTTCGTGGTTAATTAAGGTCAAATTGGACTTGTTATTTCTGTTCAAAGGTAAGAACCTCTTACCCGACATGTATTTAAGATTATCCAAGTTACGGCTAAGTCGTTGAAGCTAGAACTTGTGAGATATATGTCGAAAGGCTTGCCAGTAATGTTGTTGGTTGGTGGACTGTTTTGGGAGGCTCAATATGATTATTATTAATGTTGTTTGGGCTGTTTGGTGATTGTGTTTACTTGTGGGAAGTCACATAAATAGGGTAGGTTTTATCCGTTTCATCGTAAAATAGGTTACTGTTGATACATAATAGTTACGATGCTTAAATGATAACGATAGTGTCATTTCTCTTATTGTAGACTAAGGAGTCGTGGAATTTTCCTAGCTTGAGGTTGGGCAGTATATACAAGGTATGTGAGGCTATCCCTTTCCTTCTTTTTCACGACTTCTATTGTGCGTAATGTAATGAACGAGCTTCTAAAGATACTCCACTCTTAGAAGCTAGCAGTACTTACATTGTTTCCCGTCTTATGGAACGATTGATGTTGATGTTACTTCTCTTGTTCTTATGTTATCAATATTCTTATAAGATTCTTGATGAAGATTTAGTCCTAATAATGTGTACGGAGGATACTGACCTTGCGTCACTCCGAAAGATTCAAAATGTGATTCCAATGAGTCCAGCACACATCATATATATATGTATCTACTTTACTCTACCGAGCCGCGCTATAGTTGGCCGGGTACGGCCCCTATTGTGCAATCACTGATCAGTCGGGTTTTACCGAGCTCCACGTGGTCGGGTACGATTCTACCGAGGCTTATGATGGCTGGGTACGTTTTTACCGAGCCTATTAGGGCCGGGTACGATATTATGATAATGATTCCCATAGAGGCGTATGTTTTAAAAGTTTATGTGTGTGTGTATATATATATATATATATATTACATATGTATATATGTATGTATGTATGTATGTATGTATGTATGTATGTATGTATGTATCATGCATTCATGTCAGTAGCCTTAGAGGTACCTAGATGTTACAGGTTGTATATTCTCTATCTCTATTTACATTATTGTTCTTAGTTATGCTTTCCTGCCTTACATACTCAATACTTTATTCGTACTGATGTCCTTTTATTTGTGGACGCTGTATATCGTGCTGCAAGTCCTGATAGATAGGTAGGCGAAGCTCCCCCACCATAGTAGGCTGCCTAGTTCAGCGGTTATTGGCGAGATCCCTTCTCCGGACTTGCCTTGATCTTGGTATGCATTTTTGTAGACATTATGGGTATGTCGGGGCTCTGTTCCGGCAATGTTGCGGCACTTATGTTCCTTTAGAGGCTCGTAGACAGGTGTCGACTCATGTATAGTTTGGATTGCCTTGTTGACTAATTTTTGTTGTATAGTCTCTCATAGCATCTTGTCAACTTGTACCTTATAAATAGCTTCATGACAGCCTTGTCGGCCCATGATATATATGTTCATGCCATTATCTGTCATTGTTGGTTGTTTATGATTCATGTCTACCATTTATATTGATCTCGTCGGCCCTTATAGATAATAAGAAAGGTTAGATAAAATGTGCGTTGGTGCTTGGCAGGTATGACCCGGGTGCCAGTCATGGCCCTTCAGTTTGGGTTGTGACAAAAACCACTCCGAAGTCTATCCTAACTCACCCGAGCCCTCAGGACTCCAAACCAAATATGCACACGAGTCCAAAAACATCATACGAACTCTCTCTCACGATAAAAACTCCAAAATAACCCCTAGAACTATGAATCGTGACACCAAAACGAATGAGATTTTCAAAGAAACTTAAGAACTTTCAATTTTACAACCAGACGTCTGAATCACGTCAAATCAACTCCATTTTGCACCAATTTTTGCAGACAAATCATAAATACTGTAATGAACTTATATAGTATTTCTTAAGTCAAACTACGGTAAAACTTGGGATTTCTTTTAGCCTTTAAACTTCTAGTTTCCAAAAAATGGCAATAATCTACTAGGGACTTCCGAATTCGACTCCGGGCATACTCCCAAGTCCCAAATCACGATATGGACCCACCGAGACCGTCAAAACACTAATCCAGGTCTATTTACTCACAATGTTGATCGAAGTCAACTCAAATGAGTTTTAAAGCATGATTTCACATTTTCGTCAACTGTTCATGTAAAAACCTTCCAAAAAAGAGACGGACCGCGCACGCAAATCAAGGAAAGCTAAACAGAGCTACTTGAGGTTTCGAAACACAGAATTGAGGGTTAAAACTATAAATGACCTATCGGGTCATCACATTCTCCACCTCTAAAACAAACATTCATCCTCGAACAGACATAGAAAAGTACTTGGACTAGTGAAAAGGTGTGGGTATCTACTCTGCATGTCTGACTCGGACTCCCACGTGGCTGCCTCGATGGGCTGACCTCTTCACTGCACTGGAACTGAAGGATTACTCTTAGACCTCAACTGCCGGACTTGCCCGGTTAGAATAGCTTCGGCTCCTCCTCATAAGTCAAATGCTAATCCAATTGGACTGAGATGAAATCTAACACATGGGACAGATCACCGTGATATTTCCGGAGCATGGACACATGGAATACTGGATGGACTGCTGATAAACTACGTGACAAAGCAATCTCTTAGGCCACCTCTCCAATCCTCTCAAAAAATTTAAAAGGTCCGATATACCTCGGGCTCAATTTGCACTTCTTTTCGAACCTCATAACATCCTTCACGGGTGACACCCGGAGCAAGAGCCGTTCCCCAACAATGAATACAACGTCATGAAGTCTATGATCGGCATAACTCTTCTGCCTAGAATAAGCATGCGAAGTCGATCCTGAATAATCTTGACCTTATCCAAGGCATCCTGTACTAAATCTGTACCCAAAAATCGAGCCTCCCCGGACTCGAACCATCCAACTAGTGAACGACACCGCATCTTGTATAATGCCTCATAGGGAGCCATCTAAATGCTAGACTGGTAGCTGTTGTTGTAGGCGAACTCCGCAAGCGGCAAAAACTGATCCCAAGAACCCCCGAAATCCATAACACATGTGTGAAGCATATCCTCCAATATCTGAATAGTGCGCTCGGACTGTCCGTCTGTCTAGGGATGAAATGCTGTACTTAACTCAACCTGCATGCCCAAATCACGCTACACGGACCTCTAGAAGTACGAGGTAAACTGTTTACCTCGATCAGAAATGATATACACGGGCACATCGTGAAGACGGACGATCTCTCGGATGTATATCTCAGCTAACCGCTCTGAAGAATATGTAACTACCACTGGAATGAAATGGGCCAACCTGGTCAACCTATCCACAATCACCCATACTGCATCGAACTTCTTTTGAGTCTGTGGGAGCCAACAACAAAATCCATAGTAACCCACTCCCATTTCCACCCTGGGATCTTTAGTCTCTGAAGCAATCCACCTAGTCGCTGATACTCATACTTCACCTGTTGATAGTTAAGGCACCGAGCTACATACTACACTATGTCCTTCTTCATTCTCCTCCACCAATAGTGCTGCCTCAAGTCGTGATACATCTTGGAGGCACCCGAATGAATGGAGTACCACGAACTGTGAGCCTCCTGGAGAATCAATTCATGCAAACCATCTACATTGGGCACACATAGCCTGCCCTGCATTTGTAACAAACCGTCATCCCCAATAGTGAACTCCTTGGCATCGCCTTGCTGAATCGTGTCCTTGAGGACAAGCAGATGGGAGTCGTCATATTGACGCTCTCTGATGCGATCATATGGAGAAGACCGAGAAATCACACAAGCCAAAACTCGACTCAGCTCCGAAACATTCAATCTAACTAACTGGTTGGCCAAGGCCTGAACCTCCAAAGCTAATGGCCTCTTTGCTACCGGTAGGTATGCTAGACTACCAATACTCTCTGCCTTTCGACTCAAGGCATCAACCACCACATTGGCCTCCTGGGATGATATAGAATGGTGATATCGTAGTCCTTAAGCAACTCTAGCCATCTCCGCTACCGCAAGTTAAGATCCTTTTGTTTGAACAAATGTTATAGACTTCGGTGGTCGGTAAAGATCTCACAAGGGACACCATAAAAATAGTGCCGCCAAATCTTCAAGGCATGAACAATAGCTGCTAACTCAAGGCCGTGGACATGATAGTTCTTCTTATGCACCTTCAACTGCCTAGATGCGTAGGCAATCACCCTACCGTCTTGCATCACACTGCACCGAGACCATTACGTGACGCATCACAATACACAATATAAGACTCCGAACCCCAAGGCAACACCAACACATGGGCTATAGTCAAAGCAGTCTTGAGCTTTTGAAAGCTCTCCTCACACTCCTCGGTCCACCTGGACAGAGCACCCTTCTGGATCAATCTGGTCATAGGTGCATCAATAGATGAGAAAGACTCTACGAATCGACGGTAATACCCTGCCAAACCAAGGAAACTCCGAATATCAGTAGCTGAAGACGGTCTGGGACAACTCTACACTGCTTCAATCTTCTTTGGGTCCACCTTAATTCCCTCACTAGAGACTACATGACCCAGAAATGCCACCGAATCGAGCCAGAATTCACACATTGAAAATTTTGCATATAACTTCTTTTCTCTCAAGGTCTAGAGCACGCTCCCCAGGTGCTGCTCACTCCGGGAGTACACAGAATATTGTCAATAAACACAATGACGAATGAGTCAAGGTAGGTCCGAAATACACTGTTCATCAAGTGCATGAATGCTGCTGGGACGTTGGTCAACTTAAATGACATCACAGGGAACTCTTCATGACCATACCGAGTCCTGAAGGCAGTCTTCGGGATATCTGGCTCCCAAATCGTCAATTGATGATAGCCTGAACGCAAGTCAATCTTGGAGAATACTCAAGCACCCTGTAGCTGATCAAATAGGTTATTAATGCGTGGTAATGGATACCTGTTTTTCACTGTAACCTTGTTGAACTGGCAATAATCAATACACATGGGCATATAATCATCCATATTCTTTACAAACAAGAATGGAGCACCCCAAGGTGATACAATGGGTCGAATAAAACCCTTATCAAGCAATTCCTGCAACTGCTCCTTTAAATCTTTCAATTCTGGTGGGGCCATATGATATGGTGGAATAGAAATGGGCTAAGTGCCCAATAATAAATCAATACCAAAATCGATATCCCTGTCGGGCGGCATGCCTGGAAGATTCCCCGAGAATACATCTGGATAATCCCTCACTATCGGAACTGACTCAACGGTATGAGTATTAACACTGACATCTCTCACATATGCTAGATATGCATCACATCCCTTCTCAACCATCCGCTGAGCCTTTAGAAATGAGATAACCCTGCTAGGAACATAATCTAAAGCACCTCTCCACTCTATCCGTGGTAAACCTGGCATAGCCAGCGTCACAGTCTTGGCGTGACAGTCAAGAATAGCATGATAGGGTGACAACAAGTCCATGCCCAAAATATTATCAAAATCTAACATATTGAGCAACAATAGATCAGCTCTGGTCTCAAAACCAACAAGAATAACTAAACACGACCGATACACACGGTCAACAATAATAGAATCTCCCACAGGTGTGGACACATAGACAAGAGAACTTAAAGAATCATGGGATACACCCAAATTTGGAGAAAATTAAGATGATACATAGGGTAAGTGGAGCTTGGATCAAATAAGACTGATGCATCTCTATGATAGACTAGAACAATACCTGTAATGACTGAGTCTGAAGAAACCGCCTCTATCCTGGCAGGAAGAGTTTTCTAGCCTGGCCTTCCCTTCTAGGGCAACCTTTACCTGTCCGACCCTCCACCTCTAGCTAGCTGAGCAAGTGGAGAGGCAACTGGGGTAGCAATCATGGCATGAGAAGTCTGCGGACCCGACTGAATCCGTGGAGCCTGAATAGTCTGGGAAGGTGCACCCGTACTGAGTCTGGGGAAATCTCTGACCATATGGTGGGTATCTCCACACTCAAAACAAGCTCTTAGAGGAAGTGGAGGCTGGAACTGACTCGGGCCTGGTCGGCTGGACTGACCTCTAAAAGCACCCCGTGCAGTAGGTGCACTAGAAAGTGGCTGAGCAAAGTGTGCAACCTGGGACCTCAATACAACCGGAGCACCACTAGAAGCTGGAAGTGCTGAATGAACTGGGCGGCTCACATAGGCCCTACCATGACGAGTTAAAGCTGCAGCGTGACAAGCACTAAATCCCACTGTGCGACGAGGCCTCTTGGCCTCCTCTTCTCTATCACGGTCTCGCATTGTCACGACCCAAATCGGAGAGTCGAGACGGGAACCCGGTGTCTTACTCAACCGAGTACCAACATAACGTACCTTTCTTATCACACCATCATGGGTAAATGAGCCGGAAAGGCCGTCATGAGATAACTAGAATTAACATAAGAGAATACTCGACATCGGACGACCCAACATGGAATACAAACTTATACATATGATGTATGGGCCTATAAGGCCAACATGATGATTTGTACACTCAAAACATAGTTCGAAAAGGCCATACAATCATCCATATACATGACATATGTCCACAAGCCTCTAAGACTACATAAACGTCATAAAGGCTGGGATAGGGCCCCGCCATACCAGTCTATACATGTCCAAAGCATATTGACCAAATAGGCAACTCCAGAGCAAGTGGAGTGCACCAACATCTTCCGCTGAGCTGATAGCCTACTAGGAGGACTGTCAACCTTTCTATCGGGACCTGTGGGCATAAAGCGCATCGTCCCCAGCCAAAAGGGACGTTAGTGCAAATAAAGTACCCAGTATGTAAGGAATGAAAAGTAGTATATGATAGACATGAAATAAACATGGAGTAAAGGACTCAACCTGTAAGTCCGAATAGCTCTATGAATAGTGAAACATTTATAATGTCATGCATGTGCGTATAAATGTCATATAATGTGTAGGTATATGCATACATAACATCATAAACCTCTGAAGGCATCACATCATATCATCTCAGCCTCTGTGGGAAAATACATCAACGTATACTAACTGATAAGGTGGTGGTGCGTATATAACGCCGTATCCTTTTCCCATATCCCATATACATATAATATACGTGTATATACCTCCATCTGGTCATTGGTCGATATACATGTATAAATGAATGCAATGCATAATGAAGTAAGTCAATAAGTTCTCTCGGGATGTCATAAGATCGATATTCTATTACTATTATGAAATAAACTTTATCAACTTACGTATTTCCCGAGACCCATAAACAGACGATATAATAATTAGGACATATGGGGAATCAAGAACATAGGCAACACTAGTACTTCTAAGAATAGAGTCATTTGTGAAAATTGCGTGTTTGCTTGTTTCGTTGTATCATACGGATCATGCAAAAAGGAAAGAAGGGATAAACTTAACATACCTTTTCAATCTTCTCTCCAATCATCGATGAAGCTCAATATGATCTTCTTATGTCTACAATAAGTAAACCGACTTCATCATCATCATATGAGCGTAACTCTCATATTTCAAACTAGCATTCTACAAGAAAATGGACTGCACCTCCCCCGTTTTTACTACATTCCAGAAGTTACTAAAAGTCACCAAACATCCCAAACAACAACAATACAATTCACAATAAGCTCTCTGATTACTTCAACAACCATTTTGAGCGGCAAGCTTGGTTTGTGACTAAACAACTATAGTTTGAAACCCCTTCTTCCTCTAGAATTTATCAACAACATTAACTGCCACATATTCAATTATCCATACTAATTTTCAGCCATAGTACAACTTTGAAACAACCCCATAACAGTCCCATAAGTTCAGCAACTCAAAACATATTTTTATCATTACTAAAACACAATTTTCGACTTGTCTTTTCTTTCAAATCACGAAACACAACCAACAATATATAATTAATCCTCTTCTCATATAAAAAAAACCATGAAATTAAACTAAATATTAAGTTCACAACCAGCCAACAGTGATGCCACAACAAACAACATACTACTCTTTCGAAACTCGCAAATTCTAGTCTTTATGATCGAGCTACAACTCGTAGAAGCTTAGGCAAGGAAAAGAGAAACATATAATTACCTTGGAATATGTATAAACCACGAAACCTAGTCCCTCTTCATCCAAAATCAGCTCCCCAATGCAGTTACAAGAAAGAGAAAGGGAAATTAGCAAGCTGTCCGGGTTTTTCGGTACTAGAATCGCTTCGTATCACCCGAAATCACCTAGGGTTTGTGTGGGATTTTTGGGGGAGGAGTTGTAGGAGTTTTCTCCTATTTTTTGATCATGTGATTATTTTGAAAATGTGAGAAAATCATCCCATATAAAGGGCCCCTTGGCCGCCCTCAATCTGCCCCGTTTTGGGTGTTTATTTTGTCCCTTCATTTAAGCAAGTAGGTGATGCACCTACTTGTCATCTACCAGTTTGTGTAGTCTCGCGAAAATGCAAATATATATATCTACTCAAATATCGTATCGATGAAAGGTTTAATATGCTAGAAACTAGACTCCTAGATCCTAAATTTGGTAGGTATATCATTTCTTAGTTTAAAGTATATTGGGAGAAAAACACAACTACATTTGACCTAATTTTCAGCATATTTATGAATGTAACTTGTGATGACCTTTGCTAACTTTTGTTTCACAAGTCGCTTGACTTTAAAATGTAATACACGACTATCATACGGATAAAATAACTCATAAAATAACCTCCCTATCATGTTAAACATCCTATTCTTATCCCAAGAGTACATGTTATAATATTCCCAACATTTCGACTTTCGACGAAACTTAGTTTCTTCAGTTTGTTTAGCTTCTAAGTCTTTCAACCCTCTTGGTACTTGTTATCCATGATCTTAATGATTTGTAACCTCCAAGGTAACATGAGTAACTTACCTTATGTACTTTCAAATATGATCTCATTTTTGAGCTTACATCAATTGTCTTACGACGTACTCTTACATATGAAAACATGAGGTGTAACATCATTCACCCCTTTGGTTCGTCCTTGAATGTTGACTGATGTGCTTATCTGTCTCATAACCTATAGCTCTTGCAAATACTTTAATATTGTCCTTGCCATCTAGGCAATTGTTCTGTCAATAGATTCAAAGGCCAAGGCATTCCCCCCTTTAGGCCTCTTTCTCACACCACGACTTGTGGTCGAAATCCTTTCAATCTCGTAGCTGTTGCTACCTTCTATCATGCAGCCTGTACGACTCTGACCTTGTAAGTGCACCTATTTGACTCTTCTCTCCTTTTTCCTCTAGCTATTAGCCAATCTCTAGGCCTCGCTTTGTGAGCATATACAGAACTATGACAAGCTGTCCGTCGGGGCATCTATAGGTGTGCCGAAGTTCTTCTCTCGGTAATTTGTTGAACTTACGACCATTGCTATATCTTGTTTCATAGCCTCGGTTATCTATGCTTATAGCTTTAATACATCTAGGTAGGTTATTTTATACCATAACACTTACTTCGGTTTATTATTACCGAGGTCTGCTACCCAACTCCAGGTTACTCTTTCGCTGCTTATCCTGTATGTATAAATCTAAGTCCTTTAGTTCTTCTTCAATATTGTTCATCTTAAGTATGATGGCCTTTATCACATATCTACTTTGTAACTTTTATCTGTTCATTGTTGATTCACCTTAATGTTGATCCATGATCTACCATTGATAACTTAAAACCTCTTAGGTAATACTTTGTCATTAGGGCTTACGTTTCATCAGGGAACAGTTGAAGTGATTTGCTTGATCTACCTAGGGAAGATACTATACTTCAATAACTGTATTTCATTGCATCCCAACGTGATTCATCATATGAGTTCTAATCCCGTGCAATTCATGAAATCCCTTTTCTCAAAATCATTACTCAATTAAAGGCCTAAACGTCATCCTCTTATCTATTACCATGACACCCTTAATCTACTCCAGGGCAGCATATCATCTCTTCTAGTTGCTCCTAGTCTTAGACTCCTGTGAATTCATTCATGCTACACCGAGCTTTCTATAACTTATAGAAACCATCAACTCTCTTGTTTTGATGAGCTTAATTCCGAGGCCTTGCCTATTTTTGTCACCTTCTTCCCCATTTTTTTCTTATCCTTACTCCTATCTACCTAAAACCTTGTCGCTCTACCATACTTTATCTTGTGACCTACACATATCCATTTATACTACTTGCAACCTTCTGTTAACCACTTGTTGCATGCATACCTGGCTTATCTTAGTGCCCACACATATTGGAATTCCACGGAATCCATATGATCTCGAATATTACTCTTGATCTTTTTTTTCCCGTTCATTAGCTACAATAGGTGCCACTTTCTTAAGGAGTGCATACAATGTTGTCGTGAGATTGTTGTTACAAGATCATTTCTTCTTTATGTCATTACGCTTAAGCTGAAGCCTTCTTTCTTATTTCCTCAGCTAGTCTTTCTTTGTAGTACTTAAGGGAGACCCGTTGACTCCTGTAAAGCTGCGAGCTTATTACATTATATACCCGAAAGAATTTTTGATGTTCTCACTCGTCTATAATTATCCTTAGTTACTTAGCTCCGCGCCTTTGTGCTCGTAGGGTTGCTTCTGAACTGAAATTTTTGACTGTCTTCCCAGTGGCACTATCTTTTATTTTCATAACACTTATACGGTACCTTTAACAACCCCAACTCCTATCTGAATATTTCTCAAGGATTATGATGTCATATCTGCGAGGCTGAATTCACTATGTTGGGTTCACTACGTTTATCTTGCACAATCTGCTGCTTCGTCTGTATCCTCTTGTCTAGCCATAACTAGGCTCTTCCTGAATCAACTTCTAACTACTCGTTGGTCCATTCTCATATCTATATTCTGTGTAATCTCTCTTGGGTTATGTCCTTTGTCTTAACTTACCCCTCACACTGGCTCCTTATGTATCAAGTATTCAGTTGCACTTATTTATCAATAACATCTAGTGCTGGAACCCTTATTGCCTCTCCCCAGCATTGTGCTTGCATAATGATCTAGGGTCGTATCATATCTGCAGGATCTGAATAAATGCAATCTCATTCCTTTTGTCTTTCTACCATATTCTTTCTTTATTATTCCATAGTTACCTGAACCACTTAACTCTGATTTAATACCATATCACACCTTCTTCCCCCTTTAGGGGAGTACTAACATTTAATTCTATGAAGATTTACTTATAAATATTTTACCTCTTCATCTTTGGCGTCTTTTCACATTTTCATGGACTCATACATTCCTTGCGGTAATCCTTCTATACCAGGAATAACTGAATTTCTTACGCACGAAGGTGACACCTAGTGTAAGTGGCACACTTAGTCCCTTAAGCTTAACTCTAATCACGGTGCTTGCTTTAGGGAAGCGTCTTCTTGAATTACCTTTAAAGGTTATTCTATTTTTGTCAATTCATTATTGCCGAAACGCAATCTCTGAAATTATCACGATATCGACTATTATCAAATCCTCCGGTCCCTAATTCATGTTCGATTTTATCTTGTTTACTAGACCATACTAATTTCTGTTACTACAAGTCTAGCTTAGCCTTCTGGTAATCACCTTGGAGTCACCAACTCATTTCTCAAAATGAGGATATGACCTTTGGCCTATACTCTTTTATTGTCTCAAGACCTATCACCTCTTGTCTTTTCCTTCACTTGACTATAGACTCTGTCATCGTGTCATATTCTGATTTACTGTTATCACCCATTTATACATCTCACTCTTAATGCTTATTCTTTCACTTTTAGCTCTCCTTGCTTCATCTCGCTGGCTCTTCGGGTCGCCTAACATTCTCTTTTTTCCTAGGGGCTGGAGTCATACTAAGGTAAATATTTATCCATTCTAGGATTCCATTGTCCATCTTCTGAAGTTTCTGAACATTCTAGTATTCGTATCTAGCTGTTCTATTCTAGAGTGCACCATCTGGGTGTCTCACAAGGAGTTATATTACCACGCTTGCACTTTCCTTCGGAAATGTTAGCTAATAATAACAATCCATCCACCATTTTGGATTACTCTAACCCTAACTGAATCCTGATATCCCATTCTTCTCTTAAACTATATTTGTTAGCTCCCATAGAGCATAACTGCGATGGGTGTGGCCAATTGTACATATCTCTATTACTATTGAAAGTAACTCAGAATCCTTATATTTCACTGTCTCAATTGTAAATACTGATAATCTTTACTAACTGGGTACCTTGTACCCTTCTTCACCTTACTTCTTTTACTTGTTGAAACTTGTATCTACCTTCTGATTCTCTTATTGCTTTTTACCATATGGGTGGAGCTTACCTGTCTTAGTACACACATGATCTGCTGAAGACTTCACATTTACTCATCATAAGCATGATGCAAAATCGAGTTCCTCTGACGCAACTCTTCCACAGCCACATTCAATCTCTTACTATCTTTCTAGATGTAGGTATCGTTGTAGTACGAATAAAATAGAATTTAGGAGTTTGAATTCTTACAACTACTCTCTACCACACGATCTAGAGTAAGAAGAAAGAGTAGCAGTCCTAAATGCCGTGTAGCCTACTGCTTAAAAGTGTGGTGCACAACACACCCATAAACAAGACTCTACTAAACACACCTTGTAGACTCCCTATGACAGAACTGCTCTGATACCACTTTTGTCACGACCCAAATCGGAGAGCCGCGACGGGCACCCGGTGCCTTACTCAGCCGAGTACCAATATAACATATCTTTCTTATCACACCATCATGGGTAAATGATACAAACTTATATATGTAAGATATGGGCCTATAAGGCCAACATGATCATTTGTACACTCAAAACATAGGCCGAAAAGGCCATACAATCATCCATATACATGACATATGTCAAAAAGCCTCTAAGAGTACATAAACGTCATAAAGGCTGGGATAGGGCCCCACCATACCAGTCTATACATGTCCAAAGCAAACTGACCAAATAGGCAACTCCGGAGCAAGTGGAGTGCACCAACACCTTCTGCTGAGCTGATAGCCTACTAGGAGGACTGTCAACCTGTCTATCGCGACCTGTGCTCATGAAGCGCAGCGTCCCCAGCCAAAAGGGACATCAGTACAAATAAAGTACCGAGTATGTAAGGAATGAAAGGTAGTATTATAAAAGACATGAAAGAAACATGGAGTAAATGACTCAACTTGTAAGTCTGAATAGCTCTGTGAATCATGAAACATTTATAATGTCATGCACGTGCGTATAAATGTCATTTAATGCATAGGTATATGCGTACATAACATCATCAAACCTCTGAGGGCATCCCATCATATCATCTCAGCCTCTATGGGCAAAATCATCAACCTATACTAACTGATTAGGTGGTGGTGCGTATATAACATCGTAACCTTTTCCCATATCCCATATACATATAATATACGCGTATATAATACCATCTGGTCATGGGTCGATATACATGTATAAACGAATGCAATGCATAATGAAGTAAGTCAATAAGATCTCTCGGGATGTCATAAGATCAATATTTGGTTACTATCACGAAATAAACTTTATCAACATACGTATTTTCTGAGACCCATAAAGAGATGATATACTAATAGGACATATGGGGAATCAAGAACATAGGCAACACCAGTATTTCTAATAATAATGTCTTTTGTGAAAATTGCGTGTTTGCTTGTTTCGTTGTATCATATGGATCACGCCAAAAGGAAAGAAGGGATAGCCTTAAGATACCTTTTCAATCTTCTCTCCAATTGTTAACCAAGCTCAATATGATCTTCTTACGTCGACAATGAGTTAATCGACTTCATCATCATCATATAAGCGTTGTAACTCTCATATTTCAAAACTAACATTCTACAAGAAAACGGACAGCACCTCCCCCATTTTTACTACATCCCATAAGTTTTTAAAAGTCACCAAAGAGCCCAAACAACAACAATACAATTCACAATAAGCTCTCTGATTACTTCAACAACCATTTTGAGTGGCAAACTTGGTTTGTGACTAAACAACTATAGTTTGAAACCCCTTTTTCCTCCAGAATTTATCAACAACATTAACTGCCACATATTCAATTATCCATACTAATTTTCAGCCTCAATACAACTTTGAAACGACCCCATAACAGTCCCACAAGTTCAGCAACTCAAAATTTACTTTTATGATTACTAAAACAGAATTTTTGACTTGTTTTTTCTTTCAAATAGAGAAACACAACCAACAATATATAACTAAGCCTATTTTCATATAAAACAACCATGAATTCAACTTAATATTAAGTTCACATCCAGCCAATAGTGATGCTACAACAAACAACATACTACTCTTTCGGAACTCGCAAGTTCTAGTCTTTACGATCAAGCTATAACTCGTAGAAGCTTAGATAAGGGAAAGAGAAACATAAACTTACCTTGGGATAAGTAGAAACCACGAAATGTAGTCCCTCTTCATCCAAAATCAGCACCCCAATGCAGCTACAAGAAAGAGAAAAGGAAATTAGCAAGCTGTCCGGGTTTTTCGGTACTAGAATCGCTTCGTATCACCCGAAATCACCTAGGGTTTGTGTGGGATTTTTGGAGGAGGAGTTGTAGGGGTTTTCTCCTATGTTTTGCTCATGCGATTAATCATCCCATATAAAGGTCCCCTTGGCCGCCCTCAATCTACCCCTTTTTAGGTATTTATTTTGTCCCTTCATTTAAGAAAGTAGGTGATGGACCTACTTGTCACCTACCAATCTGTGCAGTCTCGCGAAAATACGAATATCTCTCTACTGTCTTATCGGTGAAATATTTAATATGCTAGAAACTAAAAAAAACTCATAGATCTTCAATTTGGTAGGTATATCATCCCATAATACAAAGTATATTGGGAGAAAATAGTAGCTACATTTGAACTAAGGTTCAGTACATTTATGAATGTAACTTGTGATGACCTTTGCCATGTTCCACAACTCTCTTGGCTGCAAAACGTAATATACGACTATCATACGACTAAAACAACTCATAACATAACCTCCTTATCATGTTAAGCACCCTATTCGTATCCCAAGAGTACATGTTATAATATTCCCAACTTGTCGACTTTTGGCGAAACTTATATTCTTCAGTTTGTTTAGCTTCTAAGTCTTTCAACCCTCTTGGCACTTGTTATTCATGATCTTAAAGATTTGCAACCTCCAAGGTAACACGATTAACTTACCTTATGTACTTTCAAAAATGATCTCATTTCTGAGCTTACATCAATTGTCTTACAACGTACTGTTACGTATGAAAACATGGGGGGTACACGCATACCCTCCAACCTCCATGCAATCTCAACTACTTGGTGATACGGAGTGTCTGGCTCCAACTCCCTGGACATGCTATAACTAATACTCTGGTTGAGCCCCTCAATAAATCAACGGACTCGCTCCCTGACTGTGGCAACCAAGGCTGGTGCATGCCTAGACAAATCACTGAATCAGACAACATACTTCGACACTGACATGGTACCCTGGTGCATCCGTTCAAACTCCTTGTGCCAAGCATCCCGAAGGGTTTGAGGAACATATTCTCTCAATAAGAACTTTGCAAACCGATCCCATGTGAGTGAAGCTGCCTCGACTGGGCTACCCACCTCGTACACTCGCCACCACTGATATGCTGTTCCCTTCAGCTGGAATGTAGTAAAGGCAACCCCACTCGTCTCCACAATGCCCATAGAGTGGAGAATGCGATGACACTCCTCAAGAAATCCATGCGCGTCCTCTAAAGCCAAACCACTGGAAGTAAGTGGGTCGCATTTCTTGAACCTCTCGAGCCTAAGCTCCTTCTCCTCAGATGCTGATGCCCTAACCACGGGCTGAACTGGAGCAACAGGCTATTCCAGTATGACCTCTAGGACCTGATCAACCTGGACCCACTTCTCTGGGGTACAGGCCACGGGAGTCTGTGCTCCTCCCTCAGCCTGAGATGTGGCTAGTGTAAGTGGGATCAACTCCGCCTGAGCTAAGGTGCTGAACATGCTCATGAACTGTGCGAGGGTCTCCTGAAGTGCGGGGGTGGCAATAGGATCCTCGGGTGTCTGACCCCCGACTAGAGCTACTGGCGCCTCCTCTGTCGCAGCTTAGGTAGGTGCTCTAGCTGCATCTCGTTCCCGTCCTCGGCCTTTGCCCCAGCCCCAGCCTCTCGCGGCTCTAGCAGGGGGTGCAGGTGCCTGATCGTCAGATCATCCGGTGCGTGTCCTCACCATCTGTGAGAGAATAAAAAGTCAAAGATTTAGTGTTCGAAGTCAACCAATTCGCATGATAAGGAATCAAAGAAGTGAAAATTTCCTAACAATTCCATAGCCTCTTGAAGATAAGCATAGACGTCTTCGTACCGAGCCGCAAGACTCTACTAAACCTGCTTATGACTCGTAACACCTACGAACCTAGTGCTCTAATACCAACTTGTTACGACCCTAATTTCCCTCTGTAGGATGTCGTGATGACACTTAGTATCTATGACTACGTAAGCCTAATAGATAATGACAATAATAATAACTTGGAAGAAACAATTATCAAAATACTAAAACAACTGAATAACTAATATAACCTCTTGATACAAAACATATTCTCAACAATACGGTCCCCTAAACCGGTGGAACTGAGTCATAATCTCTATAGAGTAAAAATTTAGGATAGCTACTGCTTCACTATCTGAAAGAACTATAACAGTAAATAGAATAAAAAGGGAAGGTGACTCCAAGGCTTTTGGACGTGGAGCAGGTATACCTTGAAGTCTGCCAAGCAGCAACTCTATCAACACTAGCGTCTGGCACGGGCAGACGTACCTGGATCTGCACAAAAATGTGTAGAAGAGTAGTATAAGTACACCACAATGGAACCTAGTAATTATCAAGCCTAACCTCAGTAGAGTAGTGACGAGGCTTGGTCAAGACACATACTAGGATATAAAATAGACAGTATAAAAATGAAATACAAATATAAAATGACAAGTAAGAAAAAAACCAATACAGAAGAAGATGAGAACATGAAAGAAATAGCTAAAGGGATACAAAGAACATGTACAGACTATAACTACTAGAATGATAACAAATGAAGAGACAAGAAATATTCCTTCCATGACACTTTGCAACATGAAATAACAACAAGAATCACATCGAGGTACCTCCTCGTGTATAATAAAATCAAATCGAGGTACCACCTCGTATAATCAAGCATAACAATCGACGTACCGTCTCGTACTCACATTACACAATTTCAATCATAATCCTTCGTTATGCCGCCGCGTGAGCCTTACATTTGAAAATAAGTTTTGAAAATAGTTTTCCCGAAATAGCTACACGCACTTTAGCCCACCTTATGATGCTGTGTGGCTTCACGTAGTTCCCCTATAAGTAACACGCACATAAGTACCACCTTATACAGCCACATGCACACCAACCAAGCCTTATACCGCCGCATGCGCATCAATATCATATCACAATAACAATACCGCACCCCAAGTGCTCACATATCACAACTTACCAACAACAACAATATCAATGTTTCCACAACAATAACCCATGGCTCCAACAGAATGTATATGAGAATATCAACAACAATAATGGATGGAAAATGCTCAATAGGATAGATGTTTCAACAATAACCAACATCGCATCAACGTATTAACAACTTCCATAACCTCAACATCAAATACTCAACAATGGAAAAAACAACGTATGACCACAATATTAGATAAGACTAACTCACAATAAAGGAAACGATCTTCAACAATGAGTATCAATTAATGGAAGTCAACAAATAAAGGGCAACATGAACAATTAAGTCAATAGTGAAAATTAACAACGAAAGGATAACATGTGTCAATAAAGGGGCAACAAGTTCAACTAAAGCATGGGAGCAATTTAGCAATAAGATGTAGAACAATTTCTAAACAATTCGACTAAAGCATTTAAGGATAGTCTAACACAATTAAAGATGATTTAACTATGAGAATCTAGAACCTAATATGACATTTCAATTAGAGCATGGAAATAATCTAAGTAGCCTAAACCAGTCAAATACTACGTACAACCCGTGTACCCACTCGTCACCTTGCGTACATGTATTTTACTTAGCACAATTGAATCAACAATACCAATCCTAAGGAGTAGTTCCCCCACAGGAAGTTAGGTGGGACACTTACCTCAAACAGGCCAATTCACAACTCGAAAATAACTTTTCCCTTAAGGTTTGCCTCCACACGGCTCAAATCTAACCAAAATCGACTTAAAAACATCAAACAATGCGAGGGAATTCAATTGCAATAGATAAGTTAAGTTTTTTACACTTTTCCCAAATAGTCAACAAAAATCAACTCGGGGCCTGCCCGGTCAAAACCCGGGTCCAACGGTAGATTTCATCTACCCTTGACTCCATGAGTTCATATATGTGATTAGTTTCAAAATCCAAGTCCAAATCGACTCTCAAAATACAATTTCTTATTTTTCAAAAACTTCACAAAGTTTGATAAATTTCCACTTTGATTCACATGATGTTGATGTTAAAATCTAAGATAAGTTGACGGAATATGATTAGAAATAGATTAGGATCACTTACCCAAGGTTTGTAGGTGAAAATACCCTCCCCAAGTCGTCTCCTACCGAGTCTAGGGTTCAAAGATGTGAGAATGAACTCAAAAATCTCATCTCCCAACTATTTGATAAGTTGCAGATGTCCCAATTACGACATGGATTCGCAATTGCAAACCCTAGAAATTGCGGCATTGAAAGCTTGAGGGCCTCTTCGCAAATGCGAAGGTTGGATCGCATTTGCGATCACTGTTGCCATCGCAATTGTGACACATCCATCGGAATTACGATCCTAGCCCATCCCAGCAGACTTCGCAAATGCAAACCCAGTAGGCTCGTCCTGACTTTGCAAATGCCAAAGAAAAGCTCGCTAATGCAAAATCAGGCCTGTACTAGAAACAGATGCACCAACTATTTTTCCTAAGTCTAAAAACACTCCGAAGCCTATCTGAAACTCACCTGAGCCCTTGGGGTTCCTAACCAAACATGCACACGAGTCAAAAATCATCATACGAAATCACTCGCGCAATCAAAACACCAAAATAACACCTAAAACTATGAATCAGACATTAAAATGAATGAGATTTTCAAAGAAACTTAAGAACTTTTAGTTTTACAACCGGACGTCCGAATAACATCAAATCAATTCCGTTTGCACTAAATTTTGCAGACAAGTCATAAATACTGTGATGAACTTATACCAAGTTCCAAAATCAAGACCCGAACCCTGTAGCAACATAGTCAAACTACGATCAAACTTGAGATTTCTTTAAGCCTTTAAATTTCTAGTTTTCAACAAATTGCGACAATCAAGCTAGGGACTTCCGAATTTGATTCCGAGCATACGCCCAAGTCCAAAATCATGATATGGACCCATCGGGACCGTCAAAACACAGATCCGGGTCCGTTTTCTTAAAACGTTGATCAAAGTCAACTCAAATGAGTTTTAAAGCACGATTTCACATTTTCGTTAATTTATTTTCACATAAAAACCTTTCAAAAAAGATAAAGACTGTGCACACAAATCAAGGAAGGCTAAATGGAGCTAATAGAGATTTCAAAACATAGAATTGAGGGTTAAAACTATAAATGCCCTATCGAGTCATCACAAAAATATACTTTTTTTCTTACTATAAATGTTTTACTTGTACAACTTCTAGAAGAGAAAGCTTGACTACGATGAAGGTCACCCATATGGTGTGCCATGTACATATGCATTTTGACAGACTACATGAATTAAACAAGGTTTAGATAATTGGCCGCCTTAACAAAGTGTTTCAAACTCTTGGTGTAAATAGTGTATGCTGTTTACCCTAAAAAACGGATAACAACTGAATTTATATGTGGTTTTAAGGATAAGTGGATTAATTCAATACGAGTGGCTAAAAGAGTTAGATTAAAAAAATGAAAAAGGTAATTGATAGCCAAACCAATGATAAGGGTGATTCCGAGCTCGATTGATGGCTCAATGTAGAACCTGCCCTTGATTCCAAGCTTATACCTATGAAGAAATCAGGAAAAAGAATAAGAACTTTGAAAAACAAAGAAAATTAAAATAAATTGCCTTGATATGCGTGTTACAATATCCCATGAATAATAAGCTTTTCCCCTTTGTATAGTAGGGGAGTTTTACCCTAAGCTTTTCCCCTTTGTATAGTGATATCCGATCAGGCACAAACATCACGTCCTTTGGTTAGTTATGTGCAGCTATTTGATAACGCTCTCTGAAGTCTCAATCCTCAAATCAGACCCGAAGGATATGGCCCCAATATCCCCGAGGGCAGGTGTTTTGCCCGAGCCCTGATACGAGGGGATTCTCGCTCTGACTCCAATCTATTACGGTCAAGTTCCTGCTCTATTTGGCTCACCGGAAAGTCAAGGCATGCATTGGGCTTGGTTTTACCCGTATACAGATAGTCCCCTCGTTTCTCAGAGAGTAGGCTTGTTGAAATGATGGGAAATGATAGATGACTCTAGTTCCTTCCATCGTACGTTCCGACGGGGAGCAAAAACGTCCCATCAATCGCGTTGTTCTGACTTCTAACACGTGTCGCTCACCGGCAGGTTGCCTCTAAATTCGAAGCTTCGACTGTTTCCCTATAAAAGCCTCCTTCCTTTGTCCTTTTTCTACTTTCCGATCAAACCTCTATCTTCGAGCTTTCCAACCATTAGCAAAACCATCTTCAATATTCATATCTTCATCCATGTTCTTCAATCTTCATAGCAATATCCAGATTTCTACCCAAAATTTCTTCATATCTTCAAACTCTTTTCTTCATCTTCAAAACACGTTTTTCAGAATCTTTGCATTCTTTTCTCATATTTTCAAACACTCCCTTAGATGACAATGGCCAAAGCATAAAAAATCGTTCCTCAACAAGTGCCTCTTCATCTTTTCAATTAGCCGCTGGTGCTGAAGCGGTCGCCCCTGAGGTCGTTGCCCTCAAAATGGTCTCCCCCGTTGTGGCTGCTAACAAACCAGCTGCCGAGCGTCCCTTGTCAGCGTTCATTCGCAGGGGCTGCTCAATTGCATATGCCTTCAAGGTCGAGAAGCCTTCGCGCAAATAGGACCGGGGCGAAGGAGTCTCGAGATATATATATATTCTGTGAGCGAAGATGTTCTTCCCATAGTTCGTAAGGACTGCAATTTGGAAGGCAAGAACTTAGTAGTCCTCGGGCTCGAGGACGCCATTACTACCTATGTGGAGGGGTACTTATGTTCTTACACTTATCCCTTCATGTTGGGTCCGATGGATCCGATCGATTTAGATTTTTGCAAGAGGTACAAAGTGCGCCTCAGGAAAATCCACCCATCGTTGTGAAGGATCATGACCCTCCTCCATTACTTCATGGACAAGACCAAATCCCTTCGGTTCACGATTGGCCACCTGCTTCGATTATACAGTCCTTGGATGTTCTGAGGGGGACTGATCAAGCATACGTGCTAGGCAAGAAAGGCCTCCTTCTCCAGTATCGACGAAGACCGAGACCGGGGTTGGCAGGGACGCTTTGTCCGAGTGAAGACCAAGGATTTGATTCCCTCGGAATACATACCATTCCCTGAGAAATGGAATGCGTCCCATAAGTGCAACTCTTTCTTTCAACATCAAAATTTCTTCTTCTTTCATTTATATCTTCTCATTCATGTTTGTGGCTGTGCAGCTGTTGCTCGAGTTCTGTATGGGGGTCCCCCGGTTAAAGGAGTGGATCGAGGACATGTGTACTCAGATTTCCTACTTCGAGCGCACATGGCGTGGACTCTCGAAGGGCCGATGGGACGCTTGCTCTCATGGTAAGGCCTCTTTCCGAGTAGCCAACACTATGTCTTCACCTTCTATTATACTAACTCCTCTTCCTTCTTTATTATTGTAGGTTTGACTATGACCACCGAACTTAGGCCTTCGTAAGGGGATGAAGACGTGCCCCCGCCCATTGATCCTCCGTTGCTGCCACAGAGGGAAAAAAGAAGAGGAAAAGAAAACCCTCAGGCTCCCCGAGCTCCAAGGCGAAGAAACCGATGAAGTGGGTGCTCGGCAAGCCTAGGAGGGGCTCAAGTTCTCGGGTGCTAGCTTCCAAATCCCTCCTCCGGCTTAGGGACGAGCCGGAGGATGAATCTATTTTCGTAACCCACGGGACGACCTATCCCGGGGATTGGGATGCATCCGAGGGGGGAGACTCGTGAGATCGGCCCCCCTCTAACTCAAAAAGCCGACGTGGATACCCGGGGTGAAACTTCCTAGGATGCTGGTTCTCCACCAAAGGAAGTTCCCAACGTAATTGAGATCTCGGGGACGCCTTCCTACACCGAATCTATGCTCGAGGAGGTCCAAGCGAGGAAGGAGAAATCCATCGAGGGGGGCCAGAGTACGGAAGATCCCTTCACTCCTTTTTTGATGGAGTAGATACATCTTCTCTGCAATACTTCTCCGGTCTGGGTGACTTGGAAGTTCTAAAGAAAGACAGTTCCTCGGAGGCTGGCAGGGCGAGCTCGAGCCTTAAATTAGTTAATTAGTTCCCCGCTCCGAGAGTGGACCTTGGCCGTAAAAGGTCAATTATACTGACCGTCTCGGAGGATGTCGGGGTTTTATCCGCTCCTGTGGGAGTAGCTAGCTACCTCCGATGCCTGGTGACCGAGGAGGACCAGGCAAAAATGAATGCGGTGAACGTGCCATGCCTTTTCAAAGAGGCTGAATCAGGTAAGGCATCGTTCCCTTCTATCTATCCATAGTTATCTCTATTTGTCGTTCCTAATGTTTTCTTTTCCTTTTTGCAGGCCTCGGTACTTCACCATGAGAGTTTCCTCCAATATCAGGTTGAAGTCATCTATCTCGAGCTCGAGATCAAGGAGCTTTCCCAGAAAAGGGACATGTACAAGCTTCTTAGCGAGCAGCAGGAGGGGGTCGCCAAGAACCTCCAAGCCGAGCTGGATGTGACTCAGAAGGAGCATGCTGACTTGCTGGAAAAGTTAAAGGTTTTAGACGTTAGAAACAGAGGTCCGATCGCAGAGGCTAACAGTATACTTCGCAAGTCTAGTAGAAGATCGGTCAGATCGACCAACTCCGCAAGGAGATGGATGAGATCCAAGTGATGGCCGACGGGTGGAAAAACAAGATAAACCTGCTGGCCTCATAGAAGGAGACTGCTCAGGCCAAACTATTTTCGGTGGAAGTTCAGCTTCGAGTGGCGAAGGAGAAGGTCGATGCATGGGCTTGAAAAAATGAGGACCTCCAAGCTCAACTGGGCTCGGCCATTGCTGAACGGGATGCCCTTGGCAAGGAGCTCAAAATAACGATGTCCAAGTTAGAAGAAACCTCGGCTGAGCTGACGAGATGGTGGCCCAGTAGAAGGCCGAATTTGAAGCAGCCGAGGCCCTCCTGAAGACTACCGTTGAGTATGTGAGGCGACTTTCCTGAAGGGAGACCCTCGAGGAAATACATCCCCGAGGCTTCGACCTATCTGCTGAGATTGAAGAGGCAAAAAGACTTGAGGTAGAGGCCAAGAAGTAGCCGTGGGCTCTGAAGAATCCGAAGGCCCCGACAGTTCTGGTGACGAGTCGGGTTCCGGTGAAGAGCAGACGGAGATGCCTTAGGATTTTTTTTATTTTTGTATCTTGTACATTTATTTTGTTGAGGTAGTTTCATTGGCCTTTGTAAAGATATTCTGGAATGTATAAAGTTTTTTTTTTCTTTTTCTTTCGGAAAATTTTCAAGTCTATTATCTTCAACATATTTTACAATTGCAAGCATTTCTAATTCCTTAGCACATGATCAAACGTAGTAATAAGTCATTTTTTGAAGGTCCAAACAAGACCTGTCCTCGATGCAACTTTTGCTTGAGCGTATTGAAGCTTGAAGTGACCGGAAGCTTTCCCCAAGATACTTGATTAAATATTTTTAAACTATATCTTTGCCGAGGGTAACCTTTGAACAGGTTTGAAATTTTGTTGAAGCCCTTATGTTTTAATTATGGGCTTTGGACGTCTTCGAATCATTTTTAGGGTGGCTGTAGCCTTTTAGGTTTTGGGCACAACCTAGTAGGTTTTGTGTCTCCGGGTTTCGATAACCCGAGCAGCCCGAACTTATCTCGGACGGCAGTCCCCGAGAGGGGGTAGCCCTTTGGGCTTGGATAAGGGTGGCCCTTGGGCTCGATAGTTCCCGGGTAGGTATAGCCTTTAGGCTCGATACTTTTTAGAAGCAAAAAATGTTTGTTAGCAAGGTAGAAACTTTCTTTCATTTCCATGTTTAACGTACAAGATTGTAAGTGTGTAAAAGCTCGTATTATGGCTGATATGGCCTATGCGGGCAAGATTTATTTGATCGTTTGGCCCTTACAATAAATCCTATACACCAATCCTAGACTGTTCAAGCACAAAATTTCCTTCCTTGCTAAAAATCTTGACTGAGGGTGATGGTCCCCAGTATTCGAGGTCAATCTTTGAGAGGGCTCGGATACTGTTGGTGTGACCATTGGCTCCGATTTAAAACCGATATTTGATTCTAAGTTAGCACAATTTACTGTTGCCTCGTTAAAAAACTTGCTAGAAAACCCATTTGGGACAAAACTGATTCAAGGGAAAAAGAGTGCAACGCGTGCTTTCAAACCTAATAGCTACATTCTCCTTTGGCTGTTTCCTGCAAGTGTTAGCCCATTTCGTAAAAAGAAGAAAGTGCATGAGGTCATACCTTAGCAGTAGTATCATTTTAAGTGGGCCAAATTCCAGTTGTTTGGTAGCTGTGCACCGTTTCCTGCTTTGAGTTTATACGAACCTTTACCGGTAATCCCGATGACTCGATATGGACCTTCCCAATTCGGTCTTAGCTTCTCTTCATTGGGGTTCGGGGTGTTCAATGTTACTCTTCTTAACATCAAATCCCCGAAATTGAGGTGTCGGAGGTTGGCTCTTCGGTTGTAATATCTTTCTATCCGCTGCTTTTGGGTGGCCAGTTGGACTAGAGCGTCCTTGCGCCTTTCATCCAGTAGTTCTAGGCTCATACTCATGGCCTCGCCATTTGATTCCTCGATTGCATATCAGAACCTGAGGCTCGGTTCTCCTACCTCGACCAGTATTAGTTCTTCGGCACCGTAAACCAACGAAAACAGAGTGGCCCCGGTACTCGATATTGAGGTCGTGCGGTATACCCACAAGACTTCAGGCAGGATTTCTTTCCAATTTCCTTTGGCATCGGTCAACCTTTTCTTGAGGTTTTGAAGGATTTTTTTGGTCGTCGACTCCGCCTGGCCGTTCCCACTTGGGTGATAGGGTGTTGACAAGATCTTTTTGACCTTTTGGTCCTCAAAAAATTTTCATACCTTGTTGCCGATGAACTGCTTCTCGTTATCACACACTATCTCGGCTGGTATACCGAACCAGCATATTATGTGATCCCAAATGAAGTCGATGACTTCTTTTTCCTGGAACTTCCTAAACGCTTGAGCTTCAATCCATTTAGAGAAATAGTCAGTCACAAAGAGTATAAATTGAGCTTTACCGGGTGCCCATGGTAGGGGACCGACGATGTCCATTCCCCATTTCATGAATGGCCATGGTGACATGACCAAGTGTAAACTCCTCGGGTTGGGGGATCATTGGTGCGTGTCTCTGACAGCCATCGCATTTTCGCACAAAGTCCTTCGCATCTTTCTCCATGTCGATCCAGTAATAGCCGGCTCTGATTATCCTCCGAACCAACGATTCTGCCCCAGAATGGTTTCCGCAGGTGCCCTCGTGAACTTCCCTAAAAAAATATTCGGTGTCTCCCGGCCCCAAGCATATGGAAAGTGGGCCATCGAATGTTCTTCTTAACAAAGTATCTTCGAACATGCTAAACTTGGCGGCCTTCGTGCGCAGAGCTCTCAATTCTTTGGGATCTGAGGGCAACTTCCTAGTCTTCAGATAGTCTATATACTTGTTTCTCCAGTCCTAAGTTAAACTTGTTGAGTTTATCTCGTCATGGCCTTCTTCTACTAATGATTTCATGAGTTGTACGACCGTTCTCGAGCTGAATTCATCGTCATCAACCGACGATCCCAAGTTCGCCAGAGCATCGGCTTCACTATTCTGATCCCGAGGCGCGTGTTGTAGGGTCCATTCCTTGAATCGATGTAGCGTCACCTGTAGTTTATCCAAGTATCTCACATTCGTTTCTCTTTCACTTCGGATGTCCCATTGACTTGATTTACCATAAGGAGGGAATTTCACTTAGCTTCGATCACTTCGGCCCCCAGGCTTTTAGCCGATTTGAGACCTGCAATCATGGCTTTATACTCGGCCTCATTGTTAGTCAATTTCACAGTTCTAATAGATTGCCTAACTACATTACTTGTAGGCGGCTTCAACACAATTTCGAGTCCAGACACCTTTGCGTTCGAGGCACCGTCTGTAAAGAGGGTCCAGATTTTCGAGGAGTTCCCCGAGGTTAACAACAATTCTTTTTCGACTTTGGTTATTAAGGCCGGCGTGAAGTTGGCCGCGAAGTCTGCCAAAATTTGAGATTTGATGGCGACTCGAGGTTGATATTCGATATCGTACCCGCTAATTTCCACCGCCCATTTGGCCAATCGTCCCGACAGCTCGAGTTTGTGCATTATCTTCCTCAATGGGTAAGTAGTTATGACACATATGGGATAGCATTGAAAATATGACTTTAACTTCCTAGAGGCACTTAGCAAAGCGAGCACCAATTTCTCTAGGTGAGGATACCTTGTTTCGGCCTCGCCTAGAGTTCTGTTAACATAATATATAGGAAATTTCGTACCTTCCTCTTCCCGGACTAAGACTCCACTAACCGCTATCTCAGATACCGCTAGGTACAGATACAACTGCTCGTCTACCTTTGGTGTATGAAGCAAAGGTGGACTTGAAAGGTACCGTTTGAGTTCTTCCAAAGCTTGCTGGCACTCCGGGGTCCATAAAAAGTTATTCTTTTTCTTCAATAATGAGAAGAACCAATGACTCTTATCGGAGGACCTTGATATGAACCGACCTAGGGCAGCTATACGCCCGGTTAGCCTTTGAAAGGCCTTGACATTGTCCACCATGGCGATGTCTTCTATAGCTTTGATTTTTTAGGGATTGATCTCGATTCCTCGGTTGGACACTATTAATCCAAGGAGCTTCCGGGACCTGACCCCGTATACACATTTCTCCGGGTTCAGCTTCATATTGTATTTCTTTAGTATGTTGAAGGTTTCCTGCAAATGTTCCAAATGATCTTCTGCTTGCCAGGACTTAACTAACATGTCGTCAATGTAAACCTTCATCGATTTCCCTATTTGTTCTTCGAACATTCGGATTTACTAAGCGTTGGTAAGTGGTACCAACATTTTTTGTCCGAACGACATTACTTTATAACAATAGGTGCCGGATTTAGTGATGAAGGAAGTTCTTTCTTGATCACCCGGGTCCATCTGAATTTGGTTGTACCCGCAATAGGCGTCGAGAAAGCTGAGTATCTCGTGGCTGGCCGTCACATCGATCATGCGATCAATGTTAGGCAAAGGAAAAAATTCTTTAGGGCAGGCCTTGTTCAAGTCTTTGTAATCTATGCACATTCTCATTTTATTTCCCTTCTTAGGCACTACCACTACGTTAGTTAACCAATCCGGGTATTTAACTTCCCAAATGGAACCTATTTTACGGAGCTTGGATACCTCGTCTTTGATGAATGCATGCTTGACTTCGGATTGAGGCCTCCTCTTCTATTTAATCGGGTGGAACTCTGGATCCAAGCTCAGCTTGTGAGTAGTTATTTCTGGTGGGATCCCTATCATATCAATATGGACCAAGCGAAATAATCTATGTTAACTATAAGGAATTTAATGAGTTTTTTCTGAGATCGGGGGTTAACCCCATGCCCAGGTATACCTTCCGATCGGGCAAGTGTTCGATAAATATAATTGCTCCAGCTCCTCAACCATTGACTTGGTGGCATCGAAATCTTTAGGGGTGATGAACGACCTGGGAACTCCGTAATCATCATCCTCGCCTGCTTTTTGCTTCTCCAGTTCGGTCGGGGCCGTTGTCGGTGATTGCTATTTAGTTTCTTCCTTCCTAACTTAGTGAGAATGCTGACATGAGTAACGAAAAATCCTATTTTCGGGTTCTTTGATGTCGAGAGGGCAGACATCGGGATCACCTTATCAACCGCGAAAATTTCTTTTACGACCGTCTGTTCTCCATAAACTATTTTTATCCCTCCCAGTGTGGGGAACTTCAATGCCTGGTGCAGTGTCGAGGGTATTGCCCTCATGTTGTGAATCCATGGCCTTCTGAATAGAGCGTTGTACCTCATATCCCTGGATGACGTAGAACTTTGTTTCCTAAAATGGTTCTGGCGGTGTTCACCAGCAAGGTTATCTCCCCTTTAGTAGTTTCACATGCCATGTTGAATCCGTTTAGACCCGGACCACGGGCACTATTTGGTCTTGTAGAACCAGCTGCTCTATGACCCTCGATCTGATGATATTGGCCAAGCTACCTGGATCGATCAACACACGCTTAACTCGAGAATTATTTATGAGTACAGAAATTACCAGGGCATTGTTATGCGGTTGCATGATGCCTTCAGCGTTTTCATCGTTGAGAGAGATGGTCCCCTCCGGCATGTAATCTCGGGTTCGCTTTTCCCATGTAATGTACACCTTAGTGTGCTTTAGCATTGGCCCATGGGGAGGTCGGCTCTACTAATGATCATGTTGATGACGTGCTGAGTTTCCTCTTGCTCAGTCTGCTTGTTGGAGTCCCTATTCCCAAAGTGATTTTTGGCTCGATCGCTCAGAAACTCCCGGAGGTGTCCGTTATTGAATAATAGGGCCACTTCTTCTCTTAGCTGTCGGCAGTCTTCGGTCTTGTGACCGTGGGTTCCATGATACTTACACATCAGGTTGGGGTCTCTTTGGCCAGGATTGGACTGCAATAGCCGAGGCCATTTGGTATCTTTGATGCGTCCGATGACTAATATGATACCGACATCATCGACGGTGAAGTTGTACTCCGATAACCTCGGTGCCTCCCTAGTCCCGATTGGCCTGTTGAAACTATTTTTGCTCATGAGTCCCCAGTTTTTATGACCTCGATCGCTTCTTTTTTCATTCCTCGCTAGGTTACGTCTGAATCCACTGCCCCTTCTAGCGTATACGGTTGGTACCAATCTCTGCTCGGTCTTGGTTCATGATCGACGGCCCTTTTAGACCTGTCATTAGTTCTGATACGATACTCGGACCCAGAGGGCCCCCCCCCCAGCTGATTATCCTCCACTTTGATTTTCGATTGGTATCTTTTATGGACATCAGCCCAAGTTACCGCCGGGTACTCTATCAAATTATGTTTCAGCTGTTGTGATCCAAATAGCTTTGGGGGTTGATCCCTAAAGTGAATGCTTGAACAGTCCAATCGTCTGCAACTGGGGGCAGATCCATCCTTTCCATTTGAAACCTCGACACGAACTCCCTGAAAATTTGATTATCTCTTTTCTTGACTTTAAAGAGGTCTGATTTTCTGGTCTTGACTTTTATGGCCCCGACATGAGCTTTTATGAAGGCATCCGCAAGCATAGCAAGCGAATCAATAGAATTAGTGGGCAGGTTGTGATACCATATCATTGTTCCTTTACACAGGATTTCCCCGAACTTTTTTAGTAGAACCAACTCGATCTCATCATCTTCCAAATCATTTCCCTTGATGGCACACGTGTAGAAAGTCACATGTTCATTTGGATCCATGGTCTTGTTATACTTTGGAATTTCGGGCATACAGAACTTCTTTGGGATCGGGATCGGAGCTGCGCTCGGAGGGAAAGGTTTTTGGACGAACTTCTTGGAATTTAGGCCTTTCAATATCAGGGGTGCTCCTGGGATTTGATCAACCCTGGAGTTATAGGTCTCCAATTTTTTTTTCGTTAGCTTTGACTTTCTTTTCTCCCGATTCCACCCGTTTTGTCAGTTCCTCAAGCATCTTCAGTATCTCGGGGTTGGCGAACCCTGTTCAGTTTCCCCCGGCCTTTCTGTGGCCGGTTCATTTCTGCGAGTGTTTTCCCGGGATGGATCGGGATCAACTCTGCTGGGGGCGCGACTTGGGTTCTGCAACTGGGTTATTGCTTCTTATTGAGCCTGTAACATTTCGAAGATCACCCGCATGTATTTGGTTGAAACTTATTTGCCATCATCATGATTTGGGCTGATTGCCATATTTGTGCTACGTGCCAATTACTTGAACCCTTCGAGGATTTTTATCACTGTTTCCTCACTGTTTTGACTTATTACTTGAACTCAGTCATGCTGTTTTCACTGTTTTACAAACTCAGCCACTTTTACTCAGTTTTGAGACTTAAATAATATTTTAATGATGTTTTTGGGCTGGGAACTACTTTTTTACTATGCCCGAGGGGCTTGTGATGATTTTTAGGACTGAGATACTTTATATGCCACGAGGTGGTTTGTGACTGATATGAGGCCGAGGGCCTGAGATACTTTATATGCCACGAGGTAGCTTGTAACTGATATGAGGCCGAGGGCCTGAGATACTTTATATGCTACGTGGTGGCTTGTGACTAATATGAGGCAGAGGGCCTGAGATACTTTATATACGCCACGAGGTGGCTTGATTGATATGAGGCCGAGGGCCTACATTTATGCCACGAGGTGGCTTGATATTGCGCTTGGGCCGTAAGGGGCCCCTCCCAGAGTCTGTACACTCCCAGTGAGCGCGGGTACCCATTGTGATGTGAAATATAGCCCGAGGGGCTGATATTGTACTATGTGATAGCCCGAGGAGCTGATACTGTTCCATGTGATAGCTCGAGGGGCTGATATTGTTCCGAGATTTGAGCCCGAGGGGTTGGCATTGTTTTATGATGTTGCCCGAGGGGCAGATTTGTTGATACTGAGCCCGAGGGGCGATGTTTTACTTCAAATTATTTACCTGAAAAATTACATGTTTTACCCGTTGAAAAGAGGTTTTACTTGATTTCTCACTGATTTACTGTTTTCGAATGATGTTTTACTGCTTATAGAATGCCTTGTGCTTTACGTGTTTCCTTACTTTCAGTCATTATTTATATTTATTACTCACTGAGTTGGAGTACTCACATTACTCCCTGCACCATGTGTGCAAATTCAGGTGTTGTTGGTTCCGCTCCGGAGTACTGACTCCTCCCGTTCAGGCGGTGATTCAAAGACTACGAGGTAGCTGTTGGCGTCCGCAGCCCCGTATCTCTTTCATCTTGTTGTTCCTATGTTCTTCAAAAATTCTGTCAGATATTGTAATTAGTAATCTTGCTATTAGAATTCATTAGTTGCTCATGACATTGTGACACCACTGTTTGGGCTGTTGTAGGGATGATTAGCTATATATCCCGTGGATGATTACTATTAAACTATGCTTGTATTGTTTCCTTGTTAATTAACTGCTTAAGATGAGATTTTGTTTGAATTGGCTGGCCTTTTCTTCACGAGAGGCACCATCACGACCGGGTTCGGGGTTAGGGTCGTGACAGGTTGGTGATTACTATTAAACTATGCTTGTATTGTTTCCTTGTTAAGTAACTGCTTAAAATGAGATTTTGTTTGAATTGGCTGGCCTTGTCTTCACGAGAGGTGCCATCACGATCGGGTTTGGGGTTAGGGTCGTGACACTTAGCAACTTCTTCTCTCACTCTAGACCACTCCTCTCTCTCTAAATATCAGTTAGGACAAGCCAAAATAACCAACAAGTTGTTTTTATGAAAATGGGATCGGGTGAAATTTTCAAAACTTAAACTCTACAAATCCGGGTTTGCGGTTATAGACCGGACCAAAAAATAGGTATGCGGCCCACAAAGGGGAACGCAGAAAAGGGTCCCAATACTTGGGTGTTGGGGTTGGGTCTGCAGCAGGTCTACGGTCCGCAGACCAGTTATGCGGTCGTATAATGGACCGTATAACCTCTTTCTAAAGGTTCTCATGTTGGCTTTTATGATGAATATGCGGCCACCAAAACGAGTATGCGGCCGCATAATTGACCGCAAAAATATCATCCAAAATTTGCCATGTTCTCTGCTTCACTCTGCGGCAGATTTGCAGTCTGCAGGTCGGTTCTGCGACTACATAATGGACCGCAGATATGCCCTACTCTGCCAAAAAAATTTCTTCAACTTCCCAACGTGCTATTCAAACCAAAAATTCCATAAGTGGCCTTACATCTCTACAATAATCAACATATAAGTCTATCTTGGCCTCACGAAACCCTGAGTTTTAGGTTTTACGGGGTCTTACCGACCTAACTAGACCCAACCCATATATAGAGGCCCATTTTGTGGATCGTATAACATTTCTACGATGCATTCCATGATCGCAGATTTAGCATCGGTGGTTATTTTTGGGATTTCTTAACCTAATGCTATTGTATTAAAAAGGATTAAGGAGTTATTTTGGAGAGAGAATCAGATAAATTCGAAGAAAGGGAAGAAATTTATAGAAAGAGGGAGAAGCTCCAAGCCTTTTTTCTCTTTAATTTCTTGCTCAATCCCGGAGATTCAATGCAGATATTCATAAGGTCTTCAACTAGCCGGGTAAGATTTCGCCCCTAAGCTTTCATGCAAAGTTTGGTAATGGGTATAAAGTAATATTTTATTATTTTGGGGGTTATGGGATGGTTATCGAAAACCATAAGCACTTAATCTCTAATTTGGGGCGCTTGTGATAAATGTGAGGTATGATTCTTGAGTTTGGAGTGAGTCGTTCGGCATGCATGTGCTAATGGAAGTGGTATCTAGGTTTTAGAACTATTATAGGTGAATTGTGGACTTAAGGATTGGTTGTGGGGTGAAGAAATTCCACTGCAGGGAGTTGTACTCAAGTATGCACTCTATGTGTTTGATGAGATTCCTATATGACCTAAACTATGAACACCTTTCTAATAATGGTTCAATTTGATTATGTTGCTATTGATTGATGACTCTCAGAGTAGTGGAACGACACAGTGATCTTATGGAACGCTTAATCAAGGTATGTTCGGCTAAGCTCCTTCCCATAGAATCGATTTCTATGAGGTTCTCCACGATTTTCAAAAGTATTATTTCCACATGCTTCATGTCTTAGCTTCCAAATTGTTAGAACATGATTATAGGTGACAAGTAAATATATGATATCCATGTGTTCCTTCCCAAGTCATGACTTGTATACTATGAAACTATAAAATTGAATGCTTTAAAAGATCTGGTTACCAAATGCTCATGAGGCTCTAATATTTCTTATTTGCTAACGCCATGCTCTATCCCATCAAAGTTTCAAATTCATTAGTTTTCAAATGCACATGAATATGGTGTTATGTCCTTCGAACAATATAAATAAATTACATATGGCCAAGAGTGCCAATAAAATGAGAAGACTTTATGAAAGGCTATGAGATGAACATATTTCTTTTTATATAGAAATTTCTTTGGGGGTATCGTTAAGTCTTCGAGGAAGGATGGGTTATAAAGGCCCAAGCCCGAAACTACATGTGCCAGTGTAGGAGATGATTGAGGGACATATCCCCTTTGTGTAATGTTGAGATTATTTTCCCTTGATTGGGATGAATTGATTGCTAGCAATGACTACGTCAACCCACATAACATTGTGGTGAGACGACCTAGATGATTAGGTGGGGATTTGATGCCATGCTGCGCACATGGTGATTTCGTATTTCTATGTCCACCCACATACGTTAGGGTGAGACGGCATTGCCGATCGGGCTGAGATCAGACTTCATGCCGTGGTATATCGGTAACTAATGATCCCCCAACAAAATATTTTAATACTTATTTCAAAATTGATTATGTTTCAACTTGGCATTTAATATTATTGACTTTCTTACTGCTTATTTGTTTCTTTCTTCTTACATTGGGATCCCATTAGATGTGAGGGTACTTAGCTTTACGTACTAGTACTATTTTATAGGTACATATGACCCTTTTGCCCCGCTATTATGGCCCAGTCAACAGCAGTGGGGTTGTTTCGGGCCAATCTAGGGCAACAAGGGACCATATCAGCTGGTTTAGTCAGGCGCGAGATTCAATCCGCAGCAGAGTTCTTCATGCCCTAGGTATGGGAAGATGCACTTGGGAGTCAGCCGCATGAGCCTTTCCATATGTTACATGTGTAGTATTAGGGGCCATATTTAGAGAGGTTGTACTTCGTACTATCAAAATGGTGGTAGAGGTATGGTGCAACCGACCAATTCAGCCACTTATACTTCCACAAGGCCTCCTCCGGCTCGAAGTACTCCAGCACCCGCATGGCGTGGTGCAGCTAGGAGCAGAGCACAGGATTCGACAAGACTTAGTAGATTCTATGCTATGATGGGCCGCCAGAGTTCATTGGCCTCCTTAGATGTCGTCACAGGTATATTGACTGTCCAATCTCATGATGTGTATGCTCTTTTAGATCCTAGTTCTACATTATCGTATGTCCTTATGTGTCTATGGAATTTGGGATAGAACCAGAATTGTTTCCTGAGTCGTTCAGTATATCTACTCTAGTTGGTGAATCTGCTATGGTCACGCGTGTTTATGGTGATTTTATGTCACCATGTGTGGTCGAGACACGATAGCTGACCTCAACAAATTGGTGAGGGTGGAATTTGTTGTGATAATGGGGATGGACTAGCTTTACTCGTGCTTTGCCAAGCTTGACTGCCGAACCAGAACTATTAGGTTTGAGTTTCTAGACAAGCTAGTCATTGAGTGGAAAAGGGATGATGTTGTGCTAAAGGGAAAGTTTATTTCTTACCTTATGGCCCTGAAGATGATCAACAAAGGATATATCTACCATTTGGTTTAAGTCACAGACACTGATGCTAAGGCACCAACACTTTAATTTGTGCCGGTTATGAATGAATCTCTAGAGGACATTCCTGGTGAGCTTCCAAGAGTCCTACTAGACAGGGAGATTTATTTTGGGATCGATGTATCGCAGGGCACATAGCCTATATCAATACCATTGTATAGAATGGCTCTGGTCGAATTGAAGGAATTGATGGAGCAGTTGAAGGATCTGCTAGAGAAAGGTTTCATCCGATCGAGTGTGTCGCCCTGGGCGCACCGGTTCTCTTTGTAAAGAAGAAAGATGGGTGATTGAGAATGCGTATCGATTATCGGCAGCTCAATAAGGTCACAATCAAGAATCAGCACATGTTGCCAATGAAAGACGACCTATTTGATTAGTTTTAGGGTGCTAAGTACTTCTCCAAAATTCATTTAAGGTCAGGATATTACCAATTGAAGGTCAGGGAGCATGATATTCTGAAAACAGCTTACAGGAGCCAGTATGGGCACTTTGAATTTCTGGTGATGTCTATTGGGCTAACGCATGCTCCTGCAGCTTTCATGTGTCTTATGAATCGAGTCTTCAAGCTTTTTCTTAAATATTTGGTAATAGTGTTCATTAATAACATCCTCATTTATTCAGAAATTCGAGAGGACCATGCCGATCATCCCAAGGTGGTTTTGCAAACTCTGTGTCAGCAGTAGTTATATGCGAAGTTTTCAAAATGTGATTATTGGCTCCAGTCCATCACTTTCTTAGGTCGTGTTGTATATTGTGATGCTTCAAGTTTTGGAATCGGGTGTGTATTAATGCAACAAGGCTAGGTGATCGCATATGCTTCTAGGAAAATCAAGATACATGAGAAGAGTTATCCAACAAATGACTTAGAGCTTGCGGCAGTGGTGTTTGCATCGTAGATTTGTCGTCATTACATGTATGTGGTCCATGTAGACATATTCACGGATCATAAGAGTGTAAGGCCCCGTAAAATTTTACATAAAACCCAGGGTTTCGGACTTTTTGTATTGAATAGTGCATTGGGGAGTTAAAGAAAAAATTTAGAAATACAGGGCATTTTCTGCGGTGCATTCTACGATCGCAGAACAGATTTGCGGATCACATATATGCTCCAGACCGAGGCAGAAATCTGGGCAAAAGTTTTGGGCCATTATTCAGTCCATTATGCGGCCGCATAATTGTCATGCCCCGACCTTGGGGAGCGCGACCGGTGCTCAACAGAGTTACCTCGGTCGAGCAAGCCTGCACAGTGTCGTCTACCCAACTCACCCAAAATAAAGAGAAGAGTGCATTTCCTTAATTAGCCAATAAGAAGTCATGTGAACAACAACATTTCATTTTCATTTTCTACGTCCTTAACAAATGTTCAAAGAAGTACATGTACAAACATAGTTAAAGTGGAACAGATGATACAGTTACAACATTTTTAGTTTAACTTTCCCAAAAACAGACACAATCCACACTACGTCTACGGAGCCTCTAACAGGAATAAAAGAGTGCTATGACAATGCCGACAACAAGGCCCCGACTGTACCTCAAAATGCTATATACACAGGATAGAAGATATAGGACCCTGAAATAAAGTGGGGCTCAACAAATCAGCTGAGGAGAGGGTGTGCTGCTATCACTGATCAATGCCACCTTCTATGGAACCACCTGCATCCATTAAAAATGCAGCGCCCCCGGCAAAAGGGACGTTAGTACACATGGAATAGTACTAGTATGTAAAACTAAACACCCTTTCAACCGAACGAGCAATAGTAAATCGAGAATAAAACATGATATCAATAAGAGATTCAAACGGTATCAAAGGGTCACATTAGAGGAAACGTAAATTTCAAGTAGGTTTCGATAATTTAAGTTGGGAGATCTTTAGCATCGATACACCACCGTGTTTTAGCACGATGTCCGATCTCAGCCTGACCGGCTAAGACGATTCACCTCGACATCTACACTCACGATATCACCATGTGCACGACATGGCGTCCGATCGCAGCCCGATCGGCTAAGCCGTCTCACCACAATGCCGTGTGGGTCGACATTACATCACATCTAGCTAGCAATAACCTCATCCCATTTAAGGGGAAAACATCTCATCACACCAATCTCATCCCATATAAGGGGAAATAGTCTCATCACATTAACAGGGGGATTTAACCCTCAATCACTCCTACACCGGTCCGTGTAGTTTAGGGGTTAGGTTGTTCCGACCTACCCTTCCTCGATGGCTAATCGATACTCCCAAAGCCTTTGTTATTAAAATTATTAACCATTCAATTGGTATTCCTCTATGGGTCAGTCATTTTATTGACAACATTGGCCATAACGCAATATCTTTATTGGCACATTGGCCGTACTTCTTAATTCAAGCTCACTATTCCATTTTCAATCATTATCATGGATAATCAACCACAAGGCCTTTCAAATTAAGACATAAAACACATACTTGAGCAAATTAGTGTCATAGGCACATGTGACTTCTTATACAGTTGACACGGTAGCTTTCATAAAAATTCACGCCTTTAAATCATAACATAGTAACACACGGCCCATACTTAAAGCACATTCTAAAACATTAACTCAACATAACAAGAATCTTTGGAATACATTTATTTATAAAGAGCATCACGAGACTTACAAGGACATTGCGGGGTTCAATTCTAAGGGAAGAGTTTAGCTAACAAACTTTGCCTTGAGCCTTTTTAAATTACTACCATTTTCGGAATTCTTAGCTTCTTCCATCTATTTAGAAATATAGTAAAATTGAAAACAAATTAGGAGAGATATTATGGTTGCAGCTCATTTGAGCATTTTATTAAACACTAGGTGGGTATTATGATTTCAAGGTCCTCCTATGGTGGATTCGTCCATCCCACTACCCAAAGCCTACCCAATTTACCTCAGCATTCATCCCCCAACCCTTGATAGTACATGCACGTAAAAATAAACAACTCCCATGCCCAAGAATTGCTTGGCTTATTACCTATTTCGAATTAGAATCACGATAGTGATGGCTATGGAGTAGAAACTTACATCTACAATATATGTTTTTGCTTCAAAAGTGGTCCATCTCTCTAATATAGCGAAATAGGGTCGGGTAAAAAAATTAGAAAAAAGGAGCCCCGTCACAGATCTGCGACCACATAATGCTGTTGCGGTCCGCGAAACGGGCCGCGAAATGGGCCTCCGGAACTGGGTGATTCTGCCACAATCTGCGGCCATTATGCGATCTCCAGACCTGTTATGCGGTCGCATAATGCACCACAGACCTGTTTTAGGAGTCTACATTCGCCAACATATAGCCTACATTGGCACCACAAAATCTTGAGTTTTAGGTAAAATATTTACGGGACCTTACAATAATCACTTTTCGGGCCGCATAACCCCTTGCACACCCTACACGAAAAATTTAGGAGGGACGTTTAGCGGCGCATTATGCGACCGCAGAACAGGTCTGCGGACCGCAAACCAGTCGTAGAGTGAGGCAGGAGTGCCCCATTCCGGAGGGCCATTATGCGGTCCATTTTGCGGACCGCAAAAGCGTTATGTAGTCGTATATGTGACCGCAGACCTGCGTCAGGGCTTCATTTCTTCTAATTTTTGAACCCGACCCCATTCTTTTAAAACAGCCTTGGGGATCATTTTTAAAAGGTAAAACATATATTCTAGAGAGAGGGAGTGCCAAAGAGTGAGACGGGAAGTTTCTAAGCTCATCATCCATCAATTCTTGCTCAAAGTTGAAGAATTTGCAAGAAGAATTCACTAGGTCTTCATCCTAGAGGTAAGGTTCTACTCCATGGCCCTCAATTTCGTGATTTTAATTGAAAAAGGTAATGACCCAAGCAATTCTTGGGTGTGTGGGTTGTTTCTTTTACATGCATATACAATCAAGGGTAGTGGGAAGATTGTTGAGCTCTTTTGGGTGAACGTTAGGTAGTGGGGTGAAAGAATCTACCATAGGAGGACTTTGAAACCTTAATGCTCACCTAGTGTTTGATAAAATGCTCGAGTAAGCTAAAAGTATGGACTCCTTCCTAATTTTTTTTTTTAAATCTTTCTATATCTCTCAATAGACAGAAGTGGATAATGTTTCCGAAGCATTGTAGTAATCTAAAAAGCTCAAGGCAAGGTATGTTGGCTAAACTATTCTCTTAGAATCGAATCCCACGATGTTCTTGTAAGTCCTGAGTTGCCTAATATGACTTGACTTTTATGAATAATTTTGGTGTCGAAAGATGTATTTATATGAATATGTTCAAAATGTGTTCCGAAATATTCTTATCATGTTATGTTGTTCTTCGGGAGCGTGTTTAAAGTATGACTATGTATTAAAATGTTGTGACTTCAAGTCAAGCTCAGATGAAAGTGATCATATCAAATTATGTAAGGAAATCACATGTGCCTAAGACCCTAATTTGCTCAAATGTGTAATTAAAGTCTTGATAGAAATATTTGTTGTTGACAATCCATGTTGATATGAAAGTGGAATAGTGAGCATGAATTATGAAGTACGGCCAATGCGCCAAGAATGATATTGCGTTATAGCCAATGATGCCAATAAAATGTATGACATGTAAAAGAATATGAATTAAGTGATAAATGCTTTTAATAATAAATTCCCTGAGAGCATCGTTTAGCCACCGAGGAAGGGTTCGTCGGAACATTCTAACCCCGAAACTACACGTTCCATTATAGCAGTAACTGAGGGGTAAATACCCGTAATAATGTGATGAGACTGTTTCCCCTTGTATGGGATGAGATTGGTGTTGTCAGATGTTTCCCCTTACATAGTATGAGATTATTGCTGCGAGATGTGATGTGATGTCGACCCACACGGCATTGTGGTGAGATGGCTTAGCCGATCGGGCTGAGATAGGACGCCATGCCGCGCACATGGTGATATTGTGAGTGTATGTCTCAGGGTGAGATGACTTAGCCGGTCGGGCTGAGATCGGACTGCGTGCTAAAACGCTATTGTGTATGCGTGCTAAAGATCTCCCAATTTAAATTACTGAAACCTATTTGAAATCTACCTTTCCCTAACTTGACACCTTGATATTGTTTGAGTCTTTTATTGATTTCATGTTTTATTCTCCGTTTAGTGTTGCTCATTCTATTGAGGAGGTGTTTAGTTTTACATACTAGCACTATTCCATATGTACTAACGTCCCTTTTGCCGGGGGCACTGCATCTTTAATGGTTGCAGGTGGTTCCATCGCAGGTGTTATTGATCAGTGATAGCAGCAAACCCTCTCCTCGGCTGATTTAGTGAGCCTCACTTCATTTTGGGGTCCTGTGTCTTTTATCCTTTGTACATAGCGTTTTGAGGGGCGCTGATGCCGGCACTGTCATAACACTCTTTTGGTCCTGTTAGAGGCTCTGTAGACATAGTGTGGGTTGTATTTGTTTCTTTTTTTTTGGAAGGTTATACTATCAATGTCGTATTCGTATCATCTGCTCCACTTAAACAATGATTGTACAATGCACTATTTTGGAGACTTGTTAATATCTTGTAACTAATGACCTCTTACTGTCTAATTACTGAAATGTATTCCTCACTTTATTCTTGGGTGAGTTGGGTTGAAGGTATTTTAAAGGCTTGCTTGACCGGGGTATCTCGATTGAGCAGCGGTCGCGCTCCTCGAGGTCGGGACGCGACAAACTTGGTATCAGAGCCTATGGTTTTAAAGTGTTCTAGGATGTCTCGGAGCCGTTTCTAGTAGAGTCCTTCTTATCCGTGTGTTGTCAACCACATCTATAATTAGGAGGCTACTTGTGCACTTGAGAATAATACCCTTCTTTGATGTTCTAGATTTCGCGATAAAGGTGATTGTAAGATTATTCCTCCTTTAACTTGTGCGTTGCTGTAATTTTCAGTATATTGTGCCTAGGAAGAAAGCAAGAACTGGCCAAAAAGCCAATACCACCCCCAGAGTGGCCGTTGATCCTTTTACTTGATGACGACGGTGAGCACCCGAGGGGTTAGAACATTCCCCCAACTACTACACTACCTGATTCCACTTCACCTGATCAGACGACACCTGTCCCTACACCTACTGAGAGTGCAACGATCCTTGCAACTGATATTCTAGTTCCACCTCCAGCCCCAGCTTTCGGTCCCGGAGTATCTAATGGGGATCTTAGGGGAGCCATATAGATGTTGGCTCAGATTGTCAGCCAGGGGATTCCGCTAGTTCCAGGGTGAACAGATTTCTCCAGTTGGAACCTCCTGTGTTCACTAGTACTGATCTTGAGTAGGACCCCCAGGATTTTATTGACGAGATGCACAAAACCCTCCGAGTTATGTGTGCTACTGAGACAGAGGGAGCAGAGTTGGCCTACTACCGCCTGAAAGGTGTGGCCTATTCTTGATTTGAGATATGGGAGGACTCCTGTGAGGAGGGGAGTCCTCTGGCGCGGTAGACTGAGTTTGCCGATGCTTTCATGGATCATTTATTGCCTGCCAAGACTAAGGCAGCCCGTGTCACCGAGTTTGAGAGCCTGATGCAAGGTAGCATGATTTAGTGGGACTATCACATGAGGCTCACGCGCCTGTCCAAATATACCGTCTACATGTTGTCCACTACAGAGGCTAGAGTGCACCGGTTTGTGCAGGGCCTTAGCCCCTCGTTTATTAATGAGGCCGCTATAGCCAGCTTGAATTCTAACATGAACTATGGTAAGATTGTGCCATTTGCTCAAGCCACAGAGACCTACAAACTGAAGAGTTGAATGGAGCGTGAGAGCAGTAGCAAGGCCCGGTCCGCGGGCAACTTTGGTAGTTCTTTTGGTGGTGGTGGTGGTAGGTCAGCATTCAAGGGAAGGTCAGCAAGGCCATCTAATTCCTTTGCTGAATCATCAATCATTGCACCAACATCGGGGCCCAGTCAGCAGCAAGGGAGCCGTTTTAGGCCCAACCAAGAAAATAGGGGATCCTACCACCAGGGTCAGTTTGGTGGGAGATTTCAGCAGCAGTGGATGCCCCTGTGCCCTAGGTGCGGGAAGATGCACTTTGGGACCTGCTTCATGGACCAGCCCTTAAGTTATGGGTGTGGTATCATGGGTCACATTCAGAGGGATTGTAATTCGGCTCACCATAGCATGGGCAAGGGTACATCACCGCCAGCCAATTTTGCAGCTACTACATCCGCAGCACCTCCTACAGCTTGGGGCACCCAAGCACCCGCATGACGTGGTGCAGCTAGGGGTGGCGCACAGAGTTCGGGAGGACCCAACCGTTTCTCTACTATGAGGGGTTGCCAGAGTTCAGAGGCTTCTCCAGATGTTGTCACAAGTACATTGACTGTCCAATCTCATGATGTGTATGCTCTTATTGATCCCCTTTATCCTATGCCACTCCCTATGTTGCTATGGGATTTAGGATAGAACCGGAACAGCTCCATGAGGCATACCTTGTATCTACTCCGGTTCGTGAGTCTATTGTGGCGGGGCAAGTTTATAGTGATTGTGTTGTCACGGTGCATGGTCGGGACACCATGGCCAATCTCATTAAATTAGGGATGGTTTATTTTGTTGCAATAGTAGGGATGGATTGGCTTTATTCTTGTTTCGCTAAGCTTGGCTATCGAACCAGAACCGTTAGGTTTGAATTTCCAAATGAGTCAGTGATTGAATGGAAGGGGGAGGATGTGGTGCCGAAGGGTAGGTTTATTTCTCACTTTAAGGCTATGAAGATGATTAACAAGGGGTGTATTTACCATTTTGTCCGGGTTACGGATGCCGATGCTGAGACACCTACACTGGAGTCTATGCCTGTTGTGAATGAATTTATGGAGGTATTTCCGGATGACCTCCCTTGGATCCCGCCAGACAAGGAGATAGATTTTGGGATTGATGTGATGCCAAGCACACAACCTGTATCTTTTCCACCCTACAGAATGGCATTGGTGGAATTAAAGGAGTTAAAGGAATAACTGAAGGATTTGTTAGAGAAGGGTTTCATCCGACTGAGTGTGTTTCCTTGGGGCGCACCGGTGTTCTTTGTAAGAAAGAAAGATGGGTCATTAAGGATGTGTATTGACTATTGGCAGCTCAACAAGGTTACAATCAAAAATAAGTACCCACTACCAAGGATATATGACTTGTTTGACCAATTGAAAGGAGCTAGGTATTTCTCCAAGATTTATTTACGATCCGAGTATCACCAATTAAAGATTAGGGAGCAGGATATTCCTGGAGCAACTTTCAAGACCCGGTATAAGCACTTTGAATTTTTGGTAATGTCTTTTGGGCTATAGAATGCCCCGACAGCTTTCATGGATCTTATGAATGGAGTTTTCAAGTCGTTCCTCCACTCTTTTGTGATAGTTTTAATTGACAATATCCTTGTATATTCAGGCAGTCAAGAGGACCATGTCGATCATCTCAGGGCAGTTTTGCAGACTCTATATCAGCACTAGTTATATGCGAAGTTTTCGAAATGTGAATTTTTGCTTGAATCTGTCACGTTCTTAGGTCATGTCATCTCCAGAGAAGGAATTGAGGTTGATCCTCAGATGATTGTAGATGTGAATAATTGGCCTACACATACTAGCAAAATAGAGATTCGCAGTTTCTTGGGCATAGCAGGATATTATAGGAAGTTTGTGGAGGGGTTCTCTACTCTTGCCTCTCTGTTGATAGATTGACGCAGAAGGCAGTTAAGTTCCAATGGTCAGATGCTTGTGAAAGAAGTTTCCAGGAGTTAAAATCCTGATTGACTAGTACAGATGGGTTTGTGGTATATTGTGATGCTTCATGAATCGGACTTGGGTGTGTATTAATGCAGCACGGCAAGGTGATAGCTTATGCTTCTAGGAAACTAAAGAATCATGAAAAGAACTATCCAACTTATGACCTAGAGCTTGCAACGGTGGTGTTTGCGTTGATGATGTGGCATCATTATTTGTGCGGGGTTCATTTGGATATATTCACGGACCATAAGAGCCTTCAATATATTTTCAAGCAGAAGGAATTGAATCTGAGGCAGAGAAGCTCAAGGATTACGAGATCAATATTTTGTATCATTTAGTGAAGGCTAATGTTGTGACATATGCGCTTAGCCGAAAATCTATGAGTAGTTTGGCTCACTTGGAGGCATATCAAAAGTCGTTGGCCAAGGAGGTTCATCAGGTGGCTAGTTTGAGAGTGCTTCTTGCGGTCTCTAGTGAAGGAGGGGTGATTGTGCAAAATTGGGCTGAATTATCGTTTGTGGTGGATGTCACGGAGAAGCAATACAAAGATCCATTGTTGGTACAATTGAAGGAGGGAACTCATAAACATAAGACCATGGGCTTTTCTCTTGGCGTGGATGATGGTACACTAAGGTACCAAGGGCGACTATGTGTTCCAAATGTGGATGGTTCCGGGAATGAATCATGACCGAAGCTCATACTTCTAGGTATTCCGTGCACCCATGACTATCTTAGGGAGGTCTACTGGTGGAATGACATGAAGAGGAATGTAGCAAACTTTGTGGCAAGATGTCCAAATTGTCAACAAGTGAAGGCCGAACACTAAAGGCCCGGTGGATTGGCACAGAAGATAGAAACTCCGATGTGGAAATACGAGATGATCAATATGGACTTTATGGTAGGTCTACCTCGCACTCCTCACAAGTTCAACTATATTTGGGTAATTGTGGACCGACTCACGAAATCATCATACTTCTTACCTATTAAGGCTACCGAAACAGCAGAATAGCATGCTCAGTTGTAAATCAAGGAAATAGTCAGGTTACATGGCACTCTAGTTTCTAGTATCTCAGATCGAGGGGCACATTTCACGGCTAATTTTTGGAAGAAATTTCAGCAAGATTTGGGTACTCAAGTGAATCTTAGTACGTCCTTTCACCTGCAGACTGACGGGCAGGTTCAGATGCTTGAGGATATGTTGCGCGCTTGTGTTCTTGACTTCAAGGGTAGCTGGATGATCATTTGCTGCTCATAAAGTTTGCCTACTACAATAGTTACCATGCTAGTATCCATATGGCACCGTTGGAGGCTTTATATGATAGGAGATGTAGATCTCCCATTGGGTGGTTCAAGATTGGGGAAGCAGAATTGATAGGGCCAGACGTCGTGCATCAGGCCATGAAAAAGTTTAAGATCATTTGAGAACGGTTGAAACCTTTCCAGAGTCATCAGAAATCCTATTCAGATGTTAGTTGCAGGGATTTGGAGTTCAAAGAAGGTGATTGGGTATTCTTGAAGGTTTCCCCTATAAAAGGTATGATGCGGTTCGGTAAGAAAGGAAAATTGAATCCGAGGTATGTTGGACCGTACAGAATCACTCAGAGGATTGGTCAGGTGGCTACATCGTAGATTTACCTCCAGAAATGTCTTTAGTGCACCCGGTATTTGATGTATCCATGTTGAAGATGGTGGTTGGAGACCCGTCGCTTATTGTTCCGGTTGAGACTATTGAGGTTAATGAAGAATTGACCTATGAAGAAGTTCCAGTTGCCATTCTTGATAGGCAAGTTCGAAAGTTGAGGAACAAAGAGATTGCCTCCGTGAAAGTACTATGGCAGAACCAGCAGGCTGAAGAGGCCACTTGGGATGCCAAGGAAGAAATGAAGAAGAATTACCCTCATTTATTTTAATAACCATGTATTTATAAAGTTGTGTTCTGTAAAAATATTAAGAGTTTACCTACTATGAATTTTGTATCATTTGTAAAGTTGATGTTAAGGGTGTTCCCTTTTTGTGATATACTGATTGTAAAGCCATGGTTGCCATTGTTTCTATGATATATTGAGTCGTTGGTTCATGTATATGTTGTTTCATAACATTACTCGAACTTGTTCCAACCTTCGGAACGTTCAAAACAACCTATCAACACCAATTCGCGTCGGATTCAAGCCTAAGGATCCAAAAATCTTCTAAATCGCTATGCTGACCTACACCCAACCAAACCACGTCCGAATGACCCGAAATTTTGCACACAAGTCCTAAATCACATATCGAAGCTACAGCAACTTTCAAAATTTCATTCCGACCCTCAGATCAAACTCTTGCCTAACACCCGAAAATTGCCAAAATGCTAACTTCGCCAATTCAACCCTAATGCTACACCGGACCTCCAAAACTACTTCTAATACCACTCCTAAGTCATATATCATCTCCCGAAACTAACCGAACCATGGGAACTCACATCTGAGCCCTCTAACCTAAAAGTCAACATTTGGTTGACCTTTTCCAGTTTAAACCTTCTTGAAAGAGACTAAGTGTTTTGTTCCTTACCAAGTCCACCCTGCACTCAACTACTCAACTTGGTTACGTTAAACACAGATAAGGAAACATAATGAGACAGAAAATGGGGAAGACGGAGCAGTAAGCCACGAGACGACTGGCCGGGTCGTCACAAGTGGCATAAGATTTGGGAGCCTGTGAGACTAAAAAGATCGATGACTGAGTTGGGGCCTGAGAGACGGATTCTGAGTGATATTTTCATGCCTCGATCTCGGGGAGCGCGACCGGTGCTTAACCGAGATAACCTGGTCAAGCAAGTCTGCTGGATACTTTCTACCTGACCTTGCCCAAGAATAGAGTGGAGATGCACTCCATTAATTAACATTGAAAGGATTTCATAAACAACACCAATTTCATTACCATTAGCAGCTTCATTCATAATTTCCAAAATATATTACCCATTCATAATTTGAAGTGGAACATGTGTTACAGATACAACATTTCTAATTTTGACTTTCACAACACCAATGTACCACCCACACTATGTCTACGGAGCCTCTAAGTATAACAGAAAAGTAGTAAGGAAGTGCCGGCAACAAGGCACCGGCTATAACTCAAAACATAAAGTACAACATCAAGTGACATCAGGCCCGGAATAGAGTAGGGCTCACCAAAACCTGCTGAATAAGGAGTAACTGCTAACGAGATCCAAAGATGCCCTCTAATGAACAACCTGCAACCATTGAAGATGCAGCACCCCCGGCAAAAGGGACATTAGTACATATGGAATAGTACTAGTTTGTAAAGCTAAATGTCCTCTTTCAAAATAGAATGGAAATATAAGAAAGAAAAACCATAGAAACAGCAAGAAATGATCAATGATATCCAAATGCCAAGTTAAAACCTAACAGTTTTCAAAAATACAAAGATAATAATGTGAAGATGATAATCAAAATACGAAGATAATATTATTTTTGGTTCGGATATCTTTAGTACCGATATACCACTGTGAATTTAGCACGAAGTCCGATCACGGCCCGATCGACTAAGCCATCTTACAGAGACATGAAATCACAATACCACCGTACTTTTAGCACAGAGTCCAATCTCAGCCCGATAGGCTAAGCAATCTCACTAGAGACATCCAATCATAATCACAACAATTTCTACACAAAGCGGCCTTGCGGCCTCACCCCAAAGTGTGCGGGTGGAGGTGTAATCACAATCATAACACCACCATGTGCGCGACATGGCGTCCGATCTCAACCCGATCGGCTAAGCCGTCTCACCACAATGTCGTTTGGGTCAATATCACATTCCGGTAGCAATCATCTCATCCCAAATAAGGTGAATCATCTCATCATATCAATCTCATCCCAAATAAGGGGAATAATCACAATGCAGTCCTATACTGGCACGTGTAGTTTCGGGGTTAGGTTATTTCAACCTACCGTTCCTCGGTGACTATCGATACTCCCTAAAACATATTTGATTTTCATACAAGGGAAACAGAAATACAATTGCATTTACCTCATAACCTTTCACACCATTTATAGCCTTATTGGTACTTTCAACCACTTACAACATCATTATTTAATTGGCTCTCTTGGCCATACATATGATTTTTCATTCATGGCACAATGGCCGTATTTCATATGCTACACTTTCATTTCTTTCCTTTCTTGGATCATCATCATAAAATATCAACAAATAGAATATTTCGAAAATCACAACTTTAGGTTCATTAGTAATGAAGACTTTAAACACAAAGGATTTCTTTCCAAGAAATGAAATAAAATGATTGGCAATCGAAGCACAAGTTGAAATCATAAACGAGAAACACATCATTTTTTCTTGAAATACTTCTTCCCCCAAGGGAAATACACAATTTCAGTTCATGAATATAAAAGAACTCAAAACACATTGGAAATAATTACAAAGCACAACATTAGTTAAAATAGCTACATTTGGGCATGACTTGAGCACATAAGCTTTTAGGAAAATCTATTTTCAAAGTCAATTTGGGACAGTTGAATCAAGGCACATCTCATAACCTTTCTCACATCATTTCATTTCCTTGGCACCATTGACCACATGTATAACTTTCATTTATTGGCACGGTGGCCAAGCTTTACACCTCCAACCCACGTCTTTCACTTTCAAGCATACTTATAGATTATCAACAACAAGGCATTTCAAATCAAGACTTTAGGTACACATATGAGCAATAGGAGTTTTAGCCGCATGGAGTATTCTTTCCAAGTTAAGCATAATGGACTTTCATTTGAAACACGACTCAAAGCCATAACATTTTAATTCACATATCATTATTGAACACATTCCCGAAGGATAACATAATGTGATAGGAGCATTCGGAACACATTTTGAATATATAATTCTCCACACTTTGCTTACTCGATACAATCGAATTTATTGGGAACAACTCTGAATATGGGAATAAGAAACTTTCGTCAACCATACTTGAAACTTACGGGAACATCACGAAATTCAATTCTAAGAGAGTAGTTTAACCAACATAACTTGTTTGAGTTTTCCCCGAGGTACTACAATGTCCCAACACCTCTAGCAATATCAATCAATAGGAAGATAGAAAAAATCGGATATTTGATACTCCCTAAAACATATTTGATTTTCATACAAGGGAAACAGAAATACAATTGCATTTACCTCATAACCTTTCACACCATTTATAGCCTTATTGGTACTTTCAACCACTTACAACATCATTGTTTAATTGGTTCTCTTGGCCATACATATGATTCTTCATTCATGGCACAATGGCCGTATTTCATATTCTACACTTTCATTTCTTTCCTTTCATGGATCATCATCACAAAATATCAACAAATAGAATATTTCGAAAATCACAACTTTAGGTTCATTAGTAATGAAGACTTTAAACATAATGGATTTCTTTCCAAGAAATGAAGTAAAATGATTGGCAATCGAAGCACAAGTTGAAATCATAAACGAGAAACGCATCATCTTTTCTTGAAATACTTTTCCCCAAAAAGGGAAATGCACAAATTCAATTCATTAATATATAAGAACTCAAAACACATTGTAAATACTTACAAAGCACAGCATTCGTTAAAACAGCCACATTTGTGCATGACTTGAGCACATAAGCTTTTAGGCAAATCTATTTTCAAAGTCAATTTGGGACTATTGAATCAAGGCTCATCTCATAACCTTTCTCACATCATTTCATTTCCTTGGCATCATTGACCACAAGTATAACTTTCATTATTGGTACTGTGACCACGCTTCGCACCTCCAACCCATGTCTTTCACTTTCAAGCATTCTTATAGATTATCAACAATAAGGCATTTCAAATCAAGACTTTAGGTACACATATAAGCAATAGGAGTTTTAGACGCATGGAGTATTCTTTCCAAGTTAAGCATAATGGACTTTTATTTTAAACACGACTCAAAGCCATAACATTTAAATTCACATATCATTCTTGAACACATTCCTGAAGGATAACATAATGTGATAGGAACATTAGGAACACATTTTGAATACATAATTCTCGACACTTTGCTTACTCGATACAGTCGAATTTATTGGGAACAACTCCGAACACGGGAATAAGAAACTTGAGTCAACCATACTTGAAACTTACGGGAACATCACGGAATTCAATTCTAAGACAGTAGTTTAGCCAACATACCTTGTTTGAGTTTTCCATGAGGCACTACAATGTCCCAACACCTCTAGAAATATCAATCTATAAGAGATAGAAAAAATCGGATATTTGATACTCCCTAAAACATATTTGATTTTCATACAAGGGAAACAGAAATACAATTGCATTTACCTCATAACCTTTCACACCATTTATAGACTTATTGGTACTTTCAACACTTACAACATCATTATTTAATTGGGTCTCTAGGCATACATATGATTCTTCATTCATGGCACAATGGCCGTATTTCATCTTCTACACTTTCATTTCTTTCGTTTCATGGATCATCATCACAAAATATCAACAATTAGAATATTCTGAAAATCACAACTTTAGGTTCATTAGTAATGAAGACTTTAAACACAATGGATATCTTTCCAAGAAATGAAGTAAAATGATTGGCAATCGAAGCACAAGTTAAAATCGTAAACGAGAAACACATAATTTTTTCTTGAAATAATTTTCCCCAAAAGGGCAATACACAATTTCAATTCATGAATATATAAGAACTCAAAACACATTGAAAATACTTGCAAAGCACAGCATTAGTTAAAACAACCACATTTGGGCATGACTTGAGCTTATAAGCTTTTAGGCAAATAAATTTTCAGAGTCAATTTGGGACAGTTGAATTAAGGCTCATCTCATAACCTTTCTCACATCATTTCATTTCCTTGGCACCATTGACCACGAGTATAACTTTCATTATTAGCACGGTGGCCACGCTTTACACCTCCAACCCACGTCTTTCACTTTCGAGCATACTTATAGATTATCAACAACAAGCCATTTCAAATCAAGACTTTAGGTACATATATGAGCAATAAGAGTTTTAGACGCATGGAGTATTCTTTCCAAGTTAAGCATAATGGACTTTCATTTGAAACACGACTCAAAGCCATAACATTCTAATTCACATATCATTCTTGAACACATTCCCGTAGGATAACATAATGTGATAGGAACATTCGGAACACATTTTGAATACATAATTCTCCACTCTTTGCTTACTTGATACAATCGAATTTATTGGGAACAACTCCAAACATGGGAATAAGAAACCTTAGTCAACCATACTTGAAACTTATGGGAACATCACGAAATTCAATTCTATGAGAGTATTTTAACCAAAATACCTTGTTTGAGTTTTCCTTGAGGTACTACAGTGTCCCAACACCTCTAGCAATATCAATCTATAGGAAGATAGAAAAAAGCAGATATTTGAGACTCCCTAAAACATATTTGATTTTCGCACAAGGGAAACTGAAGTACAATTGCATTTACCTCATAACCTTTCACACCATTTATAGCCTTATTGGTACTTTCAACCACTTACAACATCATTGTTCAATTGGTTCTCTTGGCCATACATATGATTCTTCATTCATGGCACAATGGCCGTATTTCATATTCTACACTTTCATTTCTTTCCTTTCATGGATCATCATCACAAAATATCAACAAATAGAATATTTCGAAAATCACAACTTTAGGCTCATTAGTAATGAAGACTTTAAACACAATGGATTTCTTTCCAAGACATGAAGTAAAATGATTGGCAATCGAAGCACAAGTTGAAATCATAAACGAGAAACGCATCATTTTTTCTTGAAATACTTTTCCCCAAAAAGGGAAATACACAAATTCAATTCATGAATATATAAAAACTCAAAACACATTGTAAATACTTAGAAAGCACAGTATTCGTTAAAACAGCCACATTTGTGCATGATTTGAGCACATAAACTTTTAGGCAAATCTATTTTCAAAGTCAATTTGGGACTGCTGAATCAAGGCTCATCTCATGACCTTTCTCACATAATTTCATTTCCTTGGCATCATTGACAGCAAGTATAACTTTCATTATTGGTACGGTGGCCACGCTTCACACCTCCAACCCACGTCTTTCACTTTCAAGCATCCTTATAGATTATCAACAACAAGGCATTTCAAATCAAGACTTTAGGTACACATATAAGCAATAGGAGTTTTAGACGCATGGAGTATTCTTTCCAAGTTAAGCATAATGGACTTTTATTTTAAACACGACTCAAAGCCATAACATTTTAATTCACATATCATTCTCGAACACATTCCCGAAGGATAACATAATGTGATAGGAACATTCGGAACACATTTTGAATAAATAATTCTCGACACATTGCTTACTCGATACAATTGAATTTTTTGGGAGCAACTCCGAACACGGAAATAAGGAACCTGAGTCAACCATACATGAAACTTACGGGAACATCACGAAATTCAATTCTAAGAGAGTAGTTTAGCCAACATACCTTGTTTGAGTTTTCCTTGAGGTACTACAATGTCCCAACACCTCAAGCAATATCAATCTATAGGAGATAGAAAAATCGGATAATAATTAGAAGGATTCTCATGACATAAGTCTCTTGGGAATTTCGTCAAACACCTATTATGCAAAATTGACTACAAAGCTCTACAAGGGAAATCCCTTCCTCCCTCAACCAATTTCTACAAGAAACTACCCAAAATAGTTCAACAACCCCACATACTACTTCCTAATGACACATGCATGGCCTATCTCTAACCCCACAACATACATAAATCCATAAGTTCATGCATAGAACTTAGGAAAGTGACTTACCCGGATAGATGATGGTTTAGGGAGTGGCTTCCATGATTCTTGAAGATTTTTGGCTAGATTGGATGAATAAAATTGCTAGGTCTTCTCCCTATCTCACTAAGATACCCTCACGTCTCTCTAAAAATATCAGATTTTACCTTTGTAATAACCCCCTAAGGCCTTATATCAAAATAGGGCTGGATAAAAAGATTTCCAAAAATGACAGTAATTCAACAAACGAAATGGATGCAAATTTCATTCTTTACAAAATATCGCCGATAAACTATCCGCAACAGACTACCCAAGATCTGGTGTCACAGTTTCACAGACGGTTTAATAGTACTACAAACAAGGTTCTAAAGAAATAACAAAATATTGTTTCTAGACTACATAGAATAAACAGATACAAGAAATGGACAGGGAACTCCAAGATCCGCGGACGTCTGCAGAACTACCTTGGGTCGCCTGAAAATCAGAGGCTGGAAGCTTCCTACTGTTCGAAGTCTGCGGCACGGGGATCTGCACAAAAGAGTGCAGAGTGCAGTATCAGCACAACCGACCCCATGTGCTGGTAAGTGCCTGGCCTAACCCCGGCGAGGTAGTAACGAGGCTAGGACCAGACTCCAGATAGACCTGTACAGTTATAAACATATATGTATCTACAACAGAAAATAGAAATACCTAAACAATTTAAACGGGGGAAAGAAAACATACATCGGAATAGCAGATAAATAAAGTGAAACGAATCATCAATGAATAAGAAAGAAAACTGCAATTCAGCCTTTAACACAAATGAAATGAAGTACAAGCCACCTTCACCTCCAGTAACCTCTTATTGCAGGCGTGCAACCCGTTCCCACTTACAGTAACCTCTTGTGGCAAGCGTGCCACCCTCTTCCACATATATCACATCTCGTGGCAGGCGTGCCACCTGCTCCCCCTTACAATATATCCTGTGGTAGGCGTACCACCCGCGCCCACTTACATAATATCTCGTGGAAGGCGTGCCACCCGCTCCCACTTACAATATATCCTGTGGCAAGCGTACCACCCGCTCCCACTTATATTACATCTCGTGGAAGGCGTGCCACCCGCTCCCACTTATATTGTATCCTGTGGCAGGCGAGCCACCCGCTCCCACTTTCATCATCACAACAATCACAAGAAGTCCCGGCAAGGGAACAAAGCAACATAACAACTTCCCAGCGAGGGAACAAATAACATCAAAACAATCATCCTGGCCAGGGGAATTCAGCTATAACCAAACCAAACTTGACTCCTATTTAGCTCAATCAAAGTCAATACTCAATTACAGTCAAAATTCTACAATTAACCTCCCAACCCAATTATCATTTTATTAAATCAAGACACGATTCAACTGATGTGACACTGGACCCTTTAAACTCATACGAACTCCTTTGACACTGCCCACAATTTTGACACTGGACCCCTTTTGACTCCTAACAATCCTCGAATTCCATGATGTTCTCGTAAGTTTCAAGCCTGATTGGCCCAAGTTCTTATTTTCTCATTTTTTGAGTCATTCCTACTAAATTCAGTTATTCCAAATAAGCATTTTGTTGAAAGTTATATACTCAAAATGTGTTCTAATTTCCTTTATCACATTATGCTCTCCTTCGGGAATGTATTCAAGTATGACTAATGTATCAAAATGTTATGGATTCAATTCATGTTGCAATTGTAAATTTATTATGCCTTATTCATGGAAGGAAAACTCAATGTGTTTAAGAATCCTATTTCTCATATACATATTTAAAGTCTTGATTTCAAGTGTTCTTATTATTGATAACCTTGATGACGCCGGAAAGTGAAAGAAGTGAGTATAAGACATAAAATGCGGCCATCATGCCAAAAATGAAAATTACACTTGTAGCCAATAGTGCCAATAAAATGAAAGGATGTGTGAAAGATTATGAAATGAGTTGTAACTCCTTTATAGGATAAATATTTTGGGAGTATCTTTTAGTCACCGAGGAAGGGTAGGTTGAAATAACCTAACCCCGAAACTACACGTGCTGATGTAAGAGTGATTGAGGGGTAAATACCCGTGCTGATGTATTGAGACTATTCCTCTTAATTGGAATGGGATTGATGTGTTGAGATTATTCGCCTTAATCGGGATGAGATGATTGCTAGCGAAAGATGATGTCGACCCAGAAAGCATTGTGGTGAGACGGCTTAGCCGATCGTGCATAGATCGGACGCCATGCCGCGCACATGGTGGTGTTGTATTTGGAAATCGAGCCTCATACTTTGGGCTGAGACGGCGTAGTTGATCGGGCATAGATTGGACTTCGTGCTATAAGCACGGTGGTGTATCGGTGCTAAAGATCTCCCAACCTAAAACATTGATTTTACATGAAGATTTACCCCACTATTGACTTGGTATAGTATTATTATTTGGTTTTTCTCATTGATTTTATGTTCCTCTCCTTTAGTACTGTTACTCCACTTCTTTAGAGGGTGTTTAGCCTTACATACTAGTACTATTCCATGTGTACTAACGTCCCTTTTACCGGGGATGCTGCATCTTTAATGGATGCAGGTGGTTCCACAGCAAGCAACATCGATCAGTGATAGCGGTAGACCCTCTTCTGAGCTAACTTGGTAAGCCCCACTTCATATCGGTGTCTTGTGTCTTTTGCTTCATGTGCATAGTGTTTGGAGGTATAACCGGGGCTTTGTTGCCGGCAATATCATATTACTCTTTGTATCAATTAGAGACTCCGTAGACATAGTGTGGGTTGTATTTTAACTTGGGTGAGTTAAATTAGTAAAAATGTACTTGTAACACATGTTTCCACTTCTAAGCTACGAATGTGTAATATACTTTGGAAATTGTGAATGAACTAATTAAAGGTAATAAAATTGGTGTTGTACATGAAATCCTCCCATTGTCTTGCTAATGCTATACATCTTCGCTTTATTCATGGGTAAGATTGTGTATAAGGCATCGAGTAGGCTTGCTTGACTGGGATATCTCGATTGAGCGCCGGTCGCGCTCCCAATGGCGAGGCATGACAAGCTTAGTATCAGATCCTAATGTTTTAAATCTTGAAGTCATGTCTAGTAGAGTCATTCATATCGGTGTTGTTGTCGACCACATCTATAATTAGGAGGCTAATTGGGCATTTAGGAATGTCACCCTTCTTCGCTATTCTAGATCGTGTGATAGAGCTTTATTATAAGACTGTTCCTCTCTATTTAACTCGTGCATTGTTCTAATTTTCAGTATATGGAGCCTAAGAAGAAGGCAAGAAGTGGCCAAAGAGTCAATGCCACCCCAGGAGTGGAAGTTGATATTATGCCTACTGATGTAGGTGAGCACCCAAGGGGTGAGGATATTCCCTCAACCACAACACCGACTGATTCTACTACTCATACTCAGACCGCAACAATTCCTACACCTACCGAGCGTACAAAAATTACTGCTCTAACTGATATTCCAGTTTCACCTAAAGCCTTAACTTCTGGTCCCGGTGTTTTCGATGGGGACCTTAGGGGAGCCATACAGATGTTGGCTCAGATAGTGGCTTCCTAGGCCCAGAGATCGAATATTGCACCTACTTCTTCAAGCCAGCAAGGGGATTCCGCTAGTTCTAGGTTGAACATGTTCCTTCAGTTAGATCCTCCAGTGTTCACGGGTACTGATTCCGTGGAGGATCCCCAGGACTTTATTGATGAGATGCACAAGACTCTCCGATTTATGCATGCCATTGAGACGAAAGTAGTGGAGTTGGCCTCCTATCTCCTAAAAGAGGTGGGCCCTCCGGCAAAGTGGAGTTAGTTTTCCGATGCCTTCATTGATCATTTCTTGCCTGCCAAGAGTAGGCGGCCTTGAGAGACTGAAACAAGGTAGAATGAGTGTGTGGGATAACCATATGATGTTCACGCGCATGTCCAAGTATGCCATTTACATGTTGCCCACTACGGAGGCAAGGGTGCGCCGGTTTGTGTAGGGCCTCAGCCCCTTGGTTATTAATGAGGCCACTACAGCTGCTTTGAATTATGATATGAACTACAGGAAGATGGTGGCATTTGCTCAAGCCATATAGACCTGAAAATTGAAGGCCAAAATGGAGCTAGAGGGTAAGAAGAAGGCATGACCGGCGCTCAACTGAGATTCCCAGGTCAAGCAAGCCTTTACAATACCTTCTACCCAACTCACATGAATAAAGAGAAGAATACATTTCATTAATTACACGATAAGAGGTCATGTGAAAACACTAGTTCATTCCTATTATTTACGAGATTAACAAGTCTCCAAATAGTGCATTGTACAATCATAGATTAAGTCGAATAGATGATACGATTACAACATTTTTAGTAACCTTCCCAAAAAAAAAAAATAGATACAACCCACGCTATATCTACGGAGCCTCTAACAGGAACAAAAGAGTGCTATGACAGTGCACGCAACCCGGCTATACCTCAAAACGCTAAGTACAAAGGATAAAAGATACAGACCCCGAAATGAAGTGGGGCTCAACAAATCAACTGAGGAGAGGGTGTGATGCTATCACTGATCAATACCACCTACTATGGAACAACCTGCATCCATTAAAGATGCAGTGCCCCTGGCAAAAGGGACGTTAGTACATATGGAATAGTACTAGTATGTAAAACTAAACACCCTCGCAATAGAACGAGCAACAGTAAACGGAGAATAAAACATGAAATCAATAAAAGACTCAAACAGTATCAAGGTGTCAAGTTAAGGGAAACGTAGATTTCAAATAGGTTTCGGTAATTTAAGTTGGGACATCTTCAGCACCGATACACCACCATGTTTTAGCACGGAGTCTGATCTCATCCCGATCGGTTAAGCAATCTCACCCCAAGACATACACTCACAATGCCACCATGTGCGCGGTAAGGCGTCCGATCTCAGCCCGATCGGCTGAGCCGTCTCACCACAATGTCATGTGGGTCGACATCACAGCACATCTCACTAGAAATAATCTTATCCCTTTTAAGGGGAAATATATCAAAGCACCAATCTCATTCCATATAAAGGCAAACAGTCTCATCACATTAATACGAGGATTTACCCCTCAATTACTCCTTTACCGGCACGTGTAGTTTCGGGGTTAGGTTATTCAGACCTACCCTTCCTTGGTGGCTAAACAATACTTCCAAGGAATTTATTATTAAAAATATTTACCACTCAATTCATATTATTTTACTTGTCATTCAGTTTATTGGCATTATTGGCCATAACGCAATATCATTCTTGGCACATTGGCCGTACTTCATAATTCATGCTCACTATTCCACTTTCAAATTAACACGGATTGTCAACAAGAAACATTTCTATTCAAGACTTTGAGCACACATTTGAGCAAGTTAGGGTCTTAGGAACATGTGATTTCCTTACACAATTTGACATGATCACTTTCATTTGGGCTTGACGTGAAGTTACAATATTTTAATACATACTCATACTTTGAACATGTTCCCGAAGAACAACATAACATGATAAGAAAATTCCGAAACATATTTTGAACATATTCATATAAATACATCTTTCGACACCAAACTTATTCATAGAAGTCAATTCGTAATGGACAACTCGTGACATACAAGAACATCGTGGGAATTCAATTCTAAGAGAGAAGTTTAGCAAACATACCTTGCCTCGAGCTTTTAAAATTACTACAATGTTCCTGAAATTTTAGCCATTTTGGTCTATTTAGAGATATAGCAAAATTGAACACAAATTAGGAAGGAGTTCATAGTTTTAGTTTACTTGAGAATTTTATCAAACACTAGATAAGCATTAAGGTTTCAAGGTCCTCTTATAGTGGATTCTTTCACCCCACTACCCAAAGTTCACCCAAAAGAGCTCAACAATCTTCCCACTACCCTTGATGGTACATGCATGTAAAATAAACAACTCCCAAACCCAAGAACTGCTTGGCTCATTACCTATTTTCAATTAAAATCACGAAATTGGGGGCTATGAAGTAGAACCTTACCTCTAGCATGAAGACCTAGTGAATTCTTCTTTCAAATTCATCAACTTTGAGCAAGAACTGATGGATGATGAGCTTAGTAACTTCCCCTCTCACTCTTTGGCACTCCCTCTCTCTAGAATATATGTTCTCCCTTTTAAAAATAATCTCCAAAGTTGTTTTATAAGAATGGGGTCGAGTTCAAAAATTAGAAAAAGTGAAGCCCCGACGTAGGTTTACGGTCGCATATGCGACCGTATAACGCTTACGTGGTCTGCAAAATGGACCTCATAATGGCCCTCCGGAACTGGGCACCCCTGCCTTACTCTACGACCGGTCTGTGGTCCGCAGACCTATTCTGCGGTCGCATAATACGCTGTAGAGCATCCCTCCAGAATTGTTTTTATGCTGGGTTTGTGAGGGGTTATGCAGCCCGCGAAGTGATTATGCAGCCGCATAATGTACCGCATAATGGTCCAAAAAGTTTGCCCAGATTTCTTCCTCGGTCTACGGCAGATATGTGATCCACAGATTAGTTCTGCAATCGCAAAATGGACCGCAGAAAATGCCATGTATTTCCAAACATTTTCAACTCTCCAACACACTGTTCAACCCAAAATGTCCGAACTACGCATAAGCCTACTTCGGCACCACGAAACCTTGGATTTTAGGTAAACTTTTATGGGGCCTTACACCTACCAGCATGGTCAGCCTGGTGGGAGATTCCAGAAGCAGCAGAGGCCCACATGACCCAGGTGTGGGAAGATGCATTTAGGGGCCTGCTACATAGACCTACCTATATGCTACGAGTGCGGTATTAGAGGTCACATTCAGAGGGATTGTCGTTCGTATGCCAGAATGTGGGCAGGGGTATGGCACAGCCAGCCAGTTCTGCAGCTATGACATCCGCAGAACCTCCTCTAGCTCGAGGTACTTCAATACAGGGCGTGGTGCAGCTAGTGGTGTTGCACAGAGTTTCGGAGGACCCGACCGATTCTATGCTATGAGGGGTCGCCAGATTTCAGAGGTTTCCCCAAATGTTGTCAAAGGTATATTGACTGTCCATTCTCATGATGTTTATGCTCTCATAGATCCTGGTTCCACTTTGTCATATGTCACTCCTTATGTTGCTCTGGAATAGCTTCATGAGTCGTTCTCTGTATCTACTCCAGTTGGTGAGCCTATTTGTTTATAGGGATTGTGTTGTCACGGTGCGTGGTCGAGACACCATGGTTAATCTTGTTGAATTAAGGATGGTTGATGTTGATGTAATAATGGGGTGAACTAGTTTTATTCGTCTTTTGCCAAGCTTGATTGCCGAACCAGAACCGTTAGGTTTGAATTCTTAAATGAGCCAGTCATTGAGTGGAAGGGGAATGATGTAGTGTCAAAGGATAGGTTTATTTCGTATCTTAAGGCTGCCAAGATGATCAACAAGGGGTGTATTTACCATTTGGTCTAGGTGACTGACACTGATGGTGAGGCACCTATACTTGAGTATGTGTCAGTTGTGAATGAATTTCCAGAGGTCTTTTGTCAGGCTTCGACCTCGGGGAGAGCGACCGGCGCTTAACAGAGTTACCCCGGTCGAGCAAGTCTGCACAGTGTCATCTACCCAACTCACCCATGAACAAAGAGAAGAATACATTTCATTAATTAGATAGTAAGAGGTTATGTGAATAACATCAGTTCATTTCCATTAGTTACGTCATTAACAAGTCTCCAAAACAGTACATTGTACATTCGTGATTGAGGTGGAACATGTCATACAATTTCAGAAAATTTAGTTTAACTTTCCCAAAACAAGATACAACCCACACAACGTCTACGGAGCCTCTAACAGAAATAAAGAGTACTAAGACAGTGTCGGCAACAAGGGCCCGGCTATACCTCAAAATGCTATGTACAAAGGACAAGAGATATAGGACCCCCAAAATGAAGCGGGGCTCACCATATCAGTTGAAGAGAGGGTGAGATGCTATTATTGATCAATTCCACCTGCTATGGAACCACCTACATCTATTAAATATGCAGCACCCCCGACAAAAGGGGCGTTAGTACATATGGAATAGTACTAGTATGTAAACTAAGCAACCTCTCATTAGAACAAATAACGGTAAATAGAGAAGGAAACATGAAATCATTAAGAGACTCAAACCGCATCAAGGTGTCAAGTTAGGGGAAAGGTAATTTCAAGTAATTTTCAATCTTTTTAAGTTGGGAGATATTTAGCACCGATTCACCACCGTGTTTTTAGCATGGAGTCTGATCTCAGTCCGATCTGCAAAGCCCTCCCACCCCGAGAAATAAACTCACAATACCACCATGTGCGCGGCATGGTGTCCGATCTCAGCCCGATCGGCTAAGCCATCTCACCACAATGCCGTGTGGGTCGACATCACATCACGTCTCCCTAGCAATAATCTCATCCTATTCAAGGGGAAACATCTCAACACATTATTCTCATCCCATATAAGGGGAAACAATCTCATCGCATTAACACGGGGATTTACCCCTCAATCACTCCTATGCCGGCACGTGTAGTTTTGGGGTTAAGTTATTTTGACCAACCCTTCCTCGGTGACTAAACGATACTCCCAAAGCATTTATTTTTAAAAGGACTCACAACTCATTTCAACATATTGTTCTCGCCTCTTTGTTTCATTGGCACTAATAGCCCCAAATATAAAGTCATTATTGGCACGTTGGCCGTATTTCATATTCTATATTTATTGTTTCACTTTCAAATATCATCACGAATCGTCAACAACAAATATTTTCTATTCAAGACTTAAAATAAACATTTGAGCAACTAACCAAATTAAGGGTCTTAGGCATATGTGATGTCTTACACAATTCGACATGCTAGTTTTCATAAGAATCATATTTTCAAATCATAACATATTAACACACAGCACATGCTTAATCACCTTCTCAAGTAGCAACTCAACATAACAAGAACATTTGGAATACAATTGAACGCATATATCTTTCGACACAAGGCTTATTAAAAATAATCAATATATAATGAGCAACATGGGACTTACAAAGATATTGTGGGGTTCAATTTTAAGAGAAGAGTTTAGCCAACATACCTCACTTTGAGCTTTCCTTAATTCACTACATTGTTTCGAAAATCCTAGCAACTTTGATCTATTTAGAGATATGGCATAATGGAACACAAATTAGGGAAGAGTTCATGTTTCCAGCTCATTTGAGCATTTTATCAAATACTAGGTGCGCATTATTATTTCTAGCTTCTCCTATGAAGGATTTCTTTCACCCCAAAACCCAAGGTCTACCCATTTGGTTTAAAAAGTTAGAAAAAATAAAGCCCCGATGCAGATCAGCGGTCGCATATGCGACTGCATAACGCTTTTGCGGTCTGCAGAATGGACTACATAATGGCCCTCTGGAGCTGGCCACTCCTGCCTCACTCTACAATCGGTCTGCGATCCGCAAACCTATTCTGCGGTGGCATAATGCGCCGCAGAACTTTCCTCCAGAAATTTTTGTGTTGGATCTGCGATGGGTTGTACGGCCCACGAAATGATCATGCGGCCACATAATGGATCGCATAATGGTCCAAAAATTTTGCCCAAATTTTTGCTTCAGTCTGCGACAGATCTGCAGTCTGCGGATCAGTTCTGCGACCGCATAAGTCTACCTCGACATCACGAAACCCCGGGTTTTAGGTAAAATTTTATGATGCCTTACATTCTACCCCGCTTAGGATCATCCATTCTCGAATGAGGGTCAAAATTCACCATTAGCACCCAATGTGACTCAGCTGCTATAGCACACACCAGCAATTCTAATTCTTTTGACTAACTCCCTAAATTTCCAAAAATGTTGATAGAGTTTCCCTTGTAACTAGGCCTATCCACCTGCCAGAGAATCCCAAAAACCAATCCTAACAACAGAACCACAACACAACGATGTACAACAATATGGAAACAACACCGGCAATAATGCCATAAACATTGCATTACCAAGAGGGAGTATCCTTAAGCACAAGCTGTACGGGGGAAATCATAATTCACATAAACTTAGCTCTTAACATCATGGATACAATTACATAGCTATTCAAATAAATTAGTGCTACAACCCATATTTGCATACGTTAGATCATGCTATAATTGAGTCGACGTAAATCTAGAAGAGATTATCTTTGAGATGATAAGAAGTTAATCTTATTGGTCTCAAATGATACAAGGGTGTATAAGAGTGGTTAACAAGTATTAGAAGTCAAACAAATCAAGGATGTAGTACCCGTATTTTTGGGTAAAACTAGAGGTGCTTAATATTCTCGGTAGGTCGTGTTTTAAGGTATTTGAATCATATAATATACGTATCATAAGTCTTGAAGCCAAACGAGTTTTGAAGTAAAAGTTGACAAAAGTTGTCGCAACTTACGTTCATAATTTCACTTAAACTTTAGGTCAAATGTTACTAAGCTTTTCTCCAAATTTACTTGGAATCAGCTCTCTATGGGTCCCACATAGGCGGTTGAGATATATTGATATATATCAGTCCCCTTAACCCCTTTTAACTCATTATTTTTCATTCTTTTCAGACCCCAGACACCTAAAAACACTCTCTCAAGGTTCTCTCATGATCCAAGACCCAAACAAAGGGCAAACAACACAAATCAACTGTCGGGAATCTCGTGGCGCTAGTAAGTTCCTTGTTCTTCTTGTTGTTGCTAACTTTTGTGTGGTTCTCGCTCGTGTGGGAGGTTGTTTTAAGTGGTTTAAGTTCTGTAAAATACTCTATCAAGTTTTTAATAACCCTAAGTGATTTCAAGTCTTCTAAAGTGATTCTAGTGCCGAAAAACCTAATTGATTGCTAGTTTTGCTTCCTTGTTCTTGTGGCAGCATTGGAAGGATATATCATGGTGAATTAAGGTCAATTGGAGTTTTTCTATCTGTTTAATGATAGGGAACCTCTCACTCTACATGTATTTAATATTATCCAAGTTGCGGCTAAGTCGTTGAAGCTAGATCTTGTGAGTTATCTATCGAAAGGCTTGTTAGTAATGTTGTCGGTTGGTGGATTATTTTGGGAGGCTTAATATGATTATTATTGATGTTGTTTGGGGTTTTTCATGATTGTTTTAACTTGTGGGAAGTCATATAAATAGGGGAGATGCTATCTGCTTCATCGTAGAATAGGTTGCGGTCGATGTATAATAGTTACGACGCTTAAACAATAATGATAGTATCATTTCTCTTATTGTAGACTAAGGAGTCGTGACATTTGCAAAACTTGAGGTTGGGAAGTATATACAAGGTATGTAAGGCTATCTCTTTCCTTCTTCTGCACGACTCCGATTGTACATAATGTAATGAACAAGCTTCCAAAGATATTCCACTCTTAGAAGCTAGCAGTACTTATATTGTTTCCCTCCTTATGGAAAGATTGATGTTGATGTTACTTCATTTATTGATTCTTATAAGATTCTTGATGAAGAGTTAGTCCTAATGACGTGTGCGGAGGATGCCAACCTTACATCACTCCGAAAGGTTCCAAATATGATTCCAATGAGTCCAACACGCATCATATATATGTATCTATTTTATTCTACCGAGCCGCGCTATAGTTGGCCGGGTAAAGCACCTATTGTGCAACCACAGATCAGTTGAATTGTACTGAGCCCCATGTGGCCAGGTGCGATTCTACCGAGCCATATAATGGCCAGGCATATTTTTACCGAGCCTTTATGGTCGGCTAAGATATGATGATGATGATGATGATGCCCATAGAGGCATACATTTTGAAAAGTTTATGTGTATATATATGTATCAAGCACTTCATGCCAATAGCCCTTAGAGGTACTCAGATGTTACAGGTTGTATATTCTCTATCCCTGTCTACATTAGTATTCTTATTTATGCTTTCCTGCGTTACATATCCAGTACTTTATTTGTACTGATGTCCCTTTTGTTTGTGGACACTCCATGTCGTGCTGCAGTTCTTGATAAACATGTAGGCGAATGTCACGCCCGGCCATAGGGAGCGACGCCGGCGCTCAACCGAAATACCCCGGTCGAGCAAGCCTGAACAATACCTCTTACCCAACTCGCCCATGAACAAGAGAAGACATACTTTTATCATTAATTACACCAAGAGGATTCATGAACAATACCAATTACCATCAGCATTAGTTACTTCATTTATAAAGTCTCAAAATACATACACTTTCTTAGTTTGAAGTGAAACAAGTGGTTAAATTACAACAAGATTAGTTTGACTTTCCCAAGACCCATAAATACAACCCACACTATGTCTACAGAGCCTCTAATAGATACAAAAGAGTAAAATCATAGTGCCGGCAACAAGGCTCCGGCTATATCTCAAAACATAATATACACGAAACAAAAGATGCACGAACCCGAAATGAAGTGGGGCTCACCAAATCAACTGGGAAGAGAGAGAGTGTGCCGCTATCACTAGTCAATGCCTTCCATTGCAGAACCACCTGCATCCATTAAAGATGTAGCGCTCCCGCAAAAGGGACGTTAGTACATGTCAATAGTACTAGTATGAAAACCAAACACCTAATCAAGGACTCAGAAATACAACATGAATTATGGAAACAATAAAGGACTCAGATAGTCGTTAAAGCCATAACAAGTTATCAAGAGTTTTCAATAACATTTATAAATTCTTAAGTCGGGGATCCTCTACAACTACCTTTACACAAAGCGGCCCTGCCGCCTCACCCCAATGTATGCCGGTGGAGGTGCAATCACAATACCATAAACTCTACACAAAATGGCCTTGTCGCCTCACTCCAATGTATGCGAGTGGAGGTGTATTCACAATACCACAAACTCTACACAAAGAGGCCCTGCCGCCTCACCCCGATGTATGCGGGTGGAGGTGTATTCACAATACCACCACTCTACACAAAACGGCCCCACCGCCTCACCCCAATATATGAGGGTGGAGGTGTATTCACAATGCCACAAACTCAGATTCCCAAAACAATAATAGTTTGTACAAGAGTGTTCCCTTTTTAGATCAACTATTTGGCACCGTTGGTCTTAGCAAGTGTTAGTTCACAAGAGTTCATCATATGAGAAATAAGTGTTTAATCACACTGATTTCATACAAGGTATTCTCCCAAAAAGGGGGTATAACATAATTAAGTCAATAATAGAGAATCACTAACATACGAGAGTTCTAACACATATGCCAATCGGGAGTCAATTTTAACAGTTTGAATACCCCACATCAATAGCGTTTCAAGTTCGAATACCCATGATAGAATTTTACAAGGATTCGAGAATTCTGATACTAGAAGAAGAGTTTAGCTTTCATACCTCATAAGAGCTTTTCGTATTGCAGTAATAATGTCCCAACACTGGTAACGATGCCAATCTATAGAGGAGGAGAGAATTACAAGCGCGATTAGAGAAATACATATGGCAAGGGTTGTTTCAACTATGACCCAACCTTTCCCTCAATAGATTCAGCAACAAAACCACCCAAGATTGTTCAACAACGCCCACAATCCCTATTAGCTCATGGTCTGCGGTCCGCACCACTGCCTCACTCTGCGACCTGTCTGCGATCCGCAGACCTATTATGTGATCGTATAATGTGCCGCAGAACTGCCTGAGTATGTGATGGGTATTGCGACCCGCAAAATGATTATGCGGCCGCATAACGGACCGCATAATGGTCCGAACATTTGCCCAGATTTCTACTTCAGTCTGCGGCCGATATGCGATCCACAGATCAATTCAGCGATCGCAGAATGGGGCGTAGAAGTTGCCCTGCTCTTCTAAAGATTTTCTTCAACTTCCCAATGCACTATTCAACCCAAAAAGTCCCAACCGCGGCGAGCCATTTCTACAGTCATCAGCACATAAGGCTACCCCAGCGTCACGAAACCCTGGGTTTTAGGTGAAATTTCACGGGGCCTTACATCCTCCCCTAGATAAGATCATTCGTCCTCAAATGAGGACCAAAATCCGTCACTAGAAAACAATGTGACTCAGCTGCTATAACACACACCAACAGTTCCAAAATTTTTACTAACTCCCCAAATTTTCAAAATTTTCACCAGAGTTTTCCCTGTAACTGGGCCTATCCACCAGTCAGAGAATCCCAGAAACCAACCCTAACAACATAAACATGAACCAATGACGCAACATAACACATAAGCAGTGGAAATCGTGGCCTTACGAGCAATATATCACCAAAAAGGAACACCCTTAACATCAACTGTAAAAATGATACAAAATTCATAGAAGGAAAACTCTTAGCATTTTCATAGAACACAACTTTCTAAAGATATAGCTATTCAAACAAATGAGGGTATTTCTTCTTCATTTCTTCCTCGCCTCCCAAGTGGCCTCTTCAACCTGCTGGTTCCGTTATAATACTTTCACGGAGGCAATCTCTTTGTTCCTTAGCTTTCGAACTTGCCTATCAAGAACGTCAACTGGAATTTCTTCATAATTCAATTCTTCATTAACCACAATAGTCTCAACCGGAACAATAAGCGATGGATCTCCAACCACCTTCTTCAACATGGATACGTGAAACACCGGGTGTACTAAAGACATCTCGGGGTGTAGTTCTAGCTTGTAAGCCACCTGACCAATGCCAACCGTGGCCTCACCAGCAGTATACCACCAAAAAGGAACACCTTTGACACCAACGCTACAAATGATACATAATTCGTAGAAGGCAATTTAGAATTTTCATGGAACACAACCTTATAAATACATGGCTATTCATACAAATGAGGATACTTCTTCTTTATTTCTTCCTCGGCCTCCCATGTGGCCTCTTCAATCTGCTGGTTCCGCCATAACACTTTTACGGAGGCAACCTCTTTGTTCCTCAACTTTCGGACTTCCCTATCAAGGATGGCAACTGGAATTTCTTCATAAGTCAATTCTTCATTAACCCCAATGGTCTCAGCCGGAATAATAAGCGATAGATCTCCAACCACCTTCTTCAACATGGATTACGTGGAACACTAGGTGCACTAAAGACATCTCTGGAGATAGCTCTAGCCTGTAAGCCACCCGACCAATCCTCCGAATGTTCTGTACAGTCCGACATACCTCGGACTCAATTTTCTCTTCTTACCAAACCGCATTACACCCTTCATAGGGGAAACCTTCAAGAATACCCAATCATCTTCTTTGAGCTCCAAATCCCTACGACGCACATCCGAATAGGACTTTTAACGACTCTGAGCAATTTTTAGCCGTTCTATAATGACCTTAAAGTTTTCCATAGCTTGATGCACGAGGTCTGTCCCTATCAACTCCGCTTCCCCAATCTCGAACCACCCAATGGGAGATCTACATCTCCTACCATATAAAGCCTCGAACGGTGCCATCTGGATACTAGCATGATAACTGTTGTTGTAGGCAAATTCTATGAGCGACAAATGATCATCCCAGCTACCCCTGAAATCAAGAACACAAACTCATAACATCTCCTCAAGCGTCTGAATAGTCCGCTCTGCCTGCCGGTCAGTCTGCGAGTAAAAGGTTGTACTAAGATTCACCTAAGTACCCAAATCTTGCTGAAACTTCTTCCAAAAAATTAGCCATGAACTGTGCCCCTCGATCTAAGATAATAGAAACTAGAGTGACATGCAACCTGACTATTTCCTTGATATACAACTGAGCATACTATTATGCTATGTCGGTAGCCTTAACAGGTAAAAAATGTGCTGATTTCGTGAGTCAGTCCACAATTACCCAAATCGAGTCGAACTTGCAAGGAGGGCGAGATAGTCCTACCACAAAGTCCATATTGATCATATCCCTTTTCCACATCGGAATTTCAATGTTCTGTGCCAACCCACCCGGCTTTTGGTGTTCGGCCTTCACTTGCTGACAATTTGGAAATCTTGCCACAAAGTACGCTACATTCCTCTTCATATCATTCCACCAGTAGACTCCCGTAAGATCATGGTACATCTTTGTAGAACCCGGGTGCACGAAATACCTAGAAGTGTGAGCCTCGGCCGTGATTCTTTCTCGGAGACCATCAATATTTGGAACACATAGTCGCCCTCGGTACCTTAGTGTACCATCATCTACACCAAGAGAAAAGGCCATGGTCTTATGTTTATGAATCCCCTCCTTCAAGTGTACCAACAATGGATCGTTGTATTGCTTTTCCTTGACTTCCACAATAAGCGATGATTCAGCCCTATTTTGCACAATCACCCCTCCTTCACTAGAATCCGCAAGATGAACTCCCAAACTAGCCAATCGATGAATCTCCTTGGCCAATGGCCTTTGATAAGCCTCCAACTGAGTCAAACTGCCCATAGATTTCTGGCTAAGAGCATCCACTACAACATTAGCCTTCCCCCGATGATATAGAATATCGATGTCGTAATCCTTGAGTAACTCAAGCCACCTTCTCTACCTCAGATTCAATTCCTTCTGTTTGAAAATATATTGAAGACTTTTATGGTCCGTGAATATATCCACATGGACCCCATACAAATAATGACGCCAAATCTTCAACGCAAAGACCACTGCTGCAAGCTCTAAGTCATGTGTTGGATAGTTCTTTTCATGATTCTTGAGTTTCCTAGAAGCATAGGCTATCACCTTGCCATGTTGCATTAATACACACCCAAATCCGATTCTTGAAGCATCACAATATACCACAAAACCATATGTACCCTCTGGAAGGGTCAATATCGGTGCCGTAGTCAATCTTGATTTCAACTCTTGGAAGCTTCTTTCACAAGCATTTGACCATTAGAACTTAACTACCTTCTACATCAATTTAGTCAATGGAGAGGCAAGATTAGAGAACCCCTTCACAAACTTCCTGTAATATCCAGCTAAGCCCAAGAAACTGCGAATCTCTATTGGAGTTGTAGGTCTAGGCTAATTCTTCACAGCTGCAATCTTCTGAGGATCAACCTTAATTCCTTCTATAGAGACGACATGCCCCAAGAATGTAACAAATTCAAGCCAAAATTCATATTTCAAACACTTCGCATACAACTTGTGTTGATATAGAGTCTGTAGAACTGCCCTGAGGTGAATGGCATGGTCCTCCGACCTCGTGAATATACCAGAATATCATCAATGAACACTATCACAAAGGATTCAAGAAAAGGCTTGAAGACTCGATTCATAAGGTCCATGAAAGCTGTCGGGGCATTTGTTAGCCCAAAAGACATTACCAGAAGTTCAAAGTGCCCATACCGGGTCCTGAAAGATGTTCTTGGAATATCCTGCTCCCTGATCTTCAATTGGTGATACCCGGATTTTAAATCAACCTTTGAGAAGTACTTAGCACCCTGTAATTGATCAAACATGTCATTTATCCTTGGCAGTAGGCACTTAATTTTATTGTAACTTTGTTGAGCTGCCAATAGTCAATACACATTATTAGCAACCCATCCTTCTTTCTACAAATAGGACTGGTGTGCCCCAAGGCAACACACTCGGCTGAATGAAACCTTTCTCTAACAAATCCTTTAATTGTTCCTTTAGCTCCTTCAATTCTGCCGGTGCCATTCTGCAGTATGGAATAGATATAGGCTGCGTGCCCGGCATCACATAAATCCTGAAATCAATCTCTTATCTGGTAGAATCCCAAGGAGCTCATCCGGAAAGACCTCGAGAAATTCACTCACAACCGGCACAGACTCAAGTGTAGGTGCCTCAACATCGGTGTCCGTAACCCGGACCAAATGGTAGATACACCCTTTGTTAATCATCTTCGTGGCCTTAAGGTAAGAAACAAACCTATCCTTCGGCGCCACATCATCCCCCTTTCATTCAATCACTGACTCATTTAGAAATTCAAACCTAACGGTTCTGGTTCGGCAGTCAAGCTTGGCAAAACATGAATAAAGCTAATCCATCCCCATTATTACATCAAAATCAACCATCCTCAATTCAATGGGATTGGGCATGGTGTCCCGACCATGCACCGTGGCAACACAATCCCAATAAACCTGTGCAGCCACAATAGACTCGCCAAATGGAGTAGATATATAGAACGGCTCATAAAGTTGTTCCGGTTCTATCTCAAATTCCATAGGAACATAAGGGGTAATTTATGACAAAGTGGAATCGGGATCAATAAGAGCATATACATTATGGGATCGGACAGTCAATATACCTGTGACAACATATCAAGAAGCCTATGAATCCCGACGCCTCTACATAGCATAAAATCTATTGGGTCCTCCCAAACTCTGTGCACCACCCCTAGCTGCACCACGCCCTGCGGTTGTTGGGGTTCCTCAAGCTAGAGGAGGTGATGTGGATGTAGTAGCTACAGAACTAGCTAGCTGTGCCGCACCTCTGCCCATTTTCCGGCGGGACGAGTGGCAATCTCTTTGAATATTACCCTTCATACTGCACCCACAGCATCTAGGTAGGTCTATAAAGCAGACCCTAAAGTGCATCCTCCCACACTTAAGGCATGGGGGCCTCCGCTACTGCTGGAATCTCCCTCCAGGCCGACCCTACTGGTGGGGTCCCCTGTTTCCCTGACTGGGCCCGAATGGTGGTGCACTCATCGAATATTGAGTGAATGACTGAGATGGCCCTGATAACCCTCCCCTAAATGCGGACCTACCACTACTAGAAGGACCACCCAAGTTGCCCGCGGTCCTATCCTTGTTGTTACCCTCACGCTCCCTTCTATTTTTCAATTTACGATCCTCTGTAGCTTGAGCAAACACCACCATCTTCCTATAGTTCATATCAGAATTCATGGCAGCTGTAGTGTCCTCATTAACAGCCAAGGGCTAAGGCCCTACACAAATCGGCGTACTTTAGCCTCCATAATGGGCAATATGTGAATAGCATACTTGGACAGGCGCACGAACTCCATATGGTACTCCCACACGTTCACGCTACCTTGCTTCAGGATCTCAAACTCTACGGCACGAGCCGCCTTAGTCTCGACAGGCAAGAAATGATCCATAAAGGCATCGGTGAACTCACTCTACCTCGCCGGAGGGCTCCCCTCCTCTCAGGACTCCTCCCACATCTCAAACCAAGAATAGGCCATGCCTTTCAGATGGTAGGAGGCCAACTCCACTCCCTCCATCTCAGAAGCACGCATAACTCAGAGAGTCTTGTGCATATCATCAATAAAGTCCTGGGGGTCCTCCTCAGGATCAGTACCTGTGAACACTGGAGGATCCAACTGGAGAAACCTATCCACCCTGGAACTAGTGGAATGCCCTGGATGACTAGAAGAACTAGGTGCAACATTCGATCTCTGGGACTGGAAAGCCACTATCTGAGCCAACATCTATATGGCTCCCCGAAGATCCCCATCAGATACACCGGGACCGAAAGCTAGGGCTGGAGGTGGAACAGGAATATCAGTTAGAGGAACAGTTGCACCCTTAGTAGGTGTAGGAACTGGGCGGGTGCTCACCCACATCATCAATTATAGAATAAACTGCCACTCCTGGGGTGACATTGGCTCCTTGGCTAGTTCTTGCTTTCTTCCTAGGCACCATGTACTGAAAGTTAGAGAAAAGCACTAGTTAAAGGAGGAACAATATTACAATCAGCTTTATCGCACGATCGAGAACATCAAACAAGGGTATTATTCCTAAATGCCCAAGTAGCCTCCTTATTATAGATGTGGTCGATAACAAACCGATAAGAAGGACTCTACTAGACACGGCTGCAGACATCGTAGGACACTTTGAAATCGTAGGCTCTGATACCAAGTTTGTCACGCCCCGACCATGTGGAGCGCAACCGGTGCTCATTCGAGATACCCTGGACAAGCAAGCCTAAACAATACCTCCTACCCAATTCACCCATGAATAAGAGAAGACATTTTTATCATTAATTACACCAAGAGGATTCATGAACAATACCAATTCCCATCACCATTAGTTACTTTATTTATAAAATCTTAAAATACATACACTTTCATAGTTTGAAGTGAAACAAGTGGTTAAATTACAACAAGATTAGTTTGACTTTCCCAACACCCATAAATACAACCCACACTGTGTCTACGAAGCCTCTAATAGATACAAAATAGTACAATCATAGTGCTGTCAACAAGGTTCCGGCTATACCTCAAAATATAATATTTCCGTAACAAAAGATGCACGACCCTAAAATGAAGTGGGGTTCACCAAAGCAACTGGGAAGAGAGTGTGCCGCTAACACTAGTCAATGCCTTCCATTGCAGAACCACCTACATCCATTAAAGATGCAGCGCCCCCGGCAAAAGGGACGTTAGTACATGTCGAATATTACTACTATGAAAACCAAACACCTAATCAAGGACTCAAAAATACAACACGAATTATGATGAATTATGGAAACAATAAAAGGACTTAGATAGTCGTTAAAGCCATAGCAAGTTTATCAAGAGTTTTCAATAACATTTAAAAATTCTTAAGTCGAGGATCCTCTACAACTACCTATACACAAAGCGGCCCTGCCGCCTCACCCCTAATGTATGCGGGTGGAGGTGCAATCATAATACCAGAAACTCTACACAAAGGGGGGTCATGCCGCCTCACTCCAATGTATACGGGTGGAGGTGCAATCACAATACCAGAAAGTCTATACAAAGTGCCCTGCCGCATCACCCTGATGTACACGGGTAGAGGTGTATTCACAATACCACAACTCTATGCAAAGCAGCCCCGCTGCCTCATCCCAATATATGCGGGTGGAGGTTTATATACAATGCCACAAACTCGAATTCCCAAAACGATAATAGTTTGTAAAAAAGAGTTCCCTTTTTAAATCAACCATTTGGCACCATTGGCCTTAGCAAGTGTTACTTCACAATGTCTCATCATATGAGAAATAAGTGTTTAATCACATTGATTTCATACAAGATCTTCTCCCAAAAAGGGGGTATAACATAATTAAGTCAATAATAGAAAATCATTAACACATGAGGGTTCTAACACATATGCCAATCGGGAATCAATTTTAACAATTTGAATACCCCACATCAATAGCATTTCAAGTTCGAATACCCATGATAGAATTTTACAAGGATTCAGGAATTCCGATACTGGAAGAAGAGTTTAGCCTTCATACCTCGTAAGAGCGTTTCGTAATGCAACAATAATGTCCCAATGAACAAAACCAATTTATAGAGGAGGAGAGAATTACAAGCACGATTAGAGAAATACGTATGGCAAGGCTTGTTAAAACTATGACCCAACCTTTCCCTTAACCGATTCAGCAACAAAACCACCCAAGATTGTTCAACAACTTCCCCATAATACCTATTAGCTCATGCATGTTTATCCTCATCACCCATAATCAACCCCAAACCCGAAATTTAAGAATTATGGGAAAGAAATTCTTACTTCTTTGAAGCCTTAGCAAGTTCCTTTCGTTGAAATTCCAAGGTTCGATCAAGGTAGAGTACTGAAATCCTTAACCCTCCCTTTCCTCTCTCTAGAATAGTTCTCTCCTTACTTTAAAATGTTAGATTTCTCTTTCAAAACGAGCCCCAAGGGCTTTTAATCAAAATAGGTTCAGTAAAAAAATTAGAAAAATGAAGCCCCGACACAGATCTGTGGTCTCACATGCAACGCATAACGCTTCTATTGTCCGCAAAATGGTCCTTCGGAATTGGGCACCCCTGCCTCACTGTACGATCGATCTGCGGTCCGTAGACCTATTTTGGCGGTCGCATAATGTGCCACAGAACTTCCTGGGTCTGCGATGGGCATGCGGCCTGCAAAACGCTTATGCTGCCGCATAATGGACAGCATAATGGTCCAAACATTTGCCCAGATTTCTACTTCAGTCTGCGGCAGATCTGCGGTCCGTATATCAGTTCTGCGATCGTAGAATGGACCACAGAAATTGCCCTGCACTTCCAAAGCTTTTTTTCAACTTCCCAATGCACTGCTCAACCCAAAAAGTCACTCGCCGCAAAGAATTTCTACAATAATCAACACATAAGGCTACCCCGGCGTCACGAAACCCCGGGTTTTAGGTGAACTTTCATGGGGCCTTACAGCGAAGCTCCCCCACCATAGTAGGCTACCCAGTTTAACCGTTATTGGCGAGATCCCTTCTCCGGACTTGTCGTGGTCGTGGTATGCACTTTTGTTATAGAAATTATGGGTATGTTGGGGCCCTGTTCATGCAATGTTGCAGCACATATGTTTCTTTAGAGGCTTATAGATAGGTGTCGACTTATGTATAGTTTGGATTGCCTTGTGGGCTAATTTTTATTGTATACTTTCTCATGGTAGCATGGCAGCTCATACCTTATATATAGCTTCATGAAAGCCTTGTCGGCCCATGTTACAAATGTCTATGCCATTATATGTCATTGTCGGTTGTTCATGATTCATGTCTACCATTTATGTTGATCTCGTCGGCCCTTAAAGATAATAAGAAAGGTTAGATAAAATGTACATTAGTGATCGGAAAGTATGGCCTGGGTGCTAGTCATGACCATCTCGTTCCAGGCGTGACAATTAGGGTACTTCTTTTTCATCTCTTCCTCGGCATCCTAGGTGGCCTCTTCGACTTGTAGGTTTCGCCATAACACTTTCACGGAGGCAATCTCTTTATTCCTCAACTTTTGAATTTGCCTATCAAGAATTGCAACTGGAATTTCTTCATTAACCTCAATTGTATCAACCAGAACAATAAGCGACGGATCTCCAACCACCTTCTTCATCATGGATACGTGGAACACCGGGTGCACTAAAGACATCTCTAGAGGTAGTTCAAGCCTGTACGCCACCCGACCAATCCTCTGAATAATTCTGTATGGTCCGACATACCTCGGACTCAACTTCCCTTTCTTACCAAACCACATTATGCCCTTCATGGGGGAAACCTTCAAGAATACCCAATCATCCTCTTTGAACTCCAAATCCCTGCGACAAACATCCGAATAGGACTTCTGATGACTTTGAGCAGTATCTAACCGACCCTTAATGATCTTAACCTTCACCATAGCCTGATGCAGGAGGTCTGGTCCTATCAATTCCGCTTCCCCAATCTCAAACCACCCAATGGGAGACCTACATCTCCTACCATATAAAGCCTCGAACAGTGCCATTTGAATACTAGCATGATTATTGTTGTTGTAGGCAAACTCTATGAGTGGCAAGTGATCATCCCAGCTACCCTTGAAGTCAAGAACACAAGCACGCAACATATCCTCAAGTGTCTAAATAGTCCGCTCCGCCTGCCTGTCAGTCTACAGGTGAAAAGCTGTACTAATTCACCTGAGTACCCAAACCTTGCTAAAATTTCTTCCAAAAGTTATCTGTGAATTGTGCCCCTCGATCTGAGATAATAGAAACTACAGTGCCATACAACCTGGCTATTTCCTTGATATACAACTAAGTATATTGTTTTGCTATTTCGGTAGCCTTAACAGGTAAGAAGTGAGCTGATTTCATGAGTCGATCCACAATCACCTAAATCGATTCATACTTATGAGGCGTGTGAGGTAGTCCCACCACAAAGTCCATATTGATCATTTCCCACTTCCACATTGAAATTTCTATGTTCTCTGCCAACTCACAGGGTCGTTGATGTTCAGCCTTTACTTGTTGACAATTTGGGCATCTCGTCACACAGTCCGCTACACTCCTCTTCATATATTCCACCAGTAGACTTCCTTAAGATCATGATACATCTTTGTAGAGCCCGGGTGCACGGAATACCTGGAAGTGTGAGCATTGTTCATGATTCATTCCTCGAGACCATCCACATTTGGAACACATAGTCGCCCTTGGTACCTTAGTGTACCATCATCCATTCCAAGAGAAAAGGCCATGGTCTTATGTTTATGAATCCCCTTCTTCAATATACCTCGACATCACGAAACTCAAGGTTAGGTAAAATTTTATGGGGCCTTACATCTTTCCTGATGAGCTCCTTGGGATCCCACCAGACAGGGAAATTGATTTTGGGATCGATGTGATGCGAGGCATGCAGCCTATATCTATTCCACCCTACAGAAGGGCACCGACAGAATTGAAGGAACTAAAGGAGCGGTTGCAGGATTTTCTAGAGAAGGGTTTTATCCAGTCGAGTGTGTAGCCTTAGGGCGCACCCGTTCTCTTTGTAAGAAAGAACGATGGGTCACTAAGAATGTGTATTGACTATCGGCAGCTCAACAAGGTCATGATCAAGAATAAGTACCCACTGCCAAGGATAGATGACTTGTTTGATCAATTTGCAAGGTGCTAAGTGCTAAGTATTCCTCAAAGATTGACATAAGATCAAGATATCACCAATTGAAGATCAGGGAGCAGGATATTTCGAAAAAAACTTTCCAAACTTGATATGGGCACTTTAAATTTCTGGTAATGTCTTTTGGGCTAACAAATGCCTTGACAGCCTTCACGGATCTTATGAACCGAGACTTCAAACCTTTCCTCGACTCTTTCATGATTATTTTCATTGCCGACATTCTTGTATATTTGCAAAGTCAAGAGGACCATGCCAACCATCTCAGGGCAGTTCTGCAAACTATGTTAGTTGTATGAAAATTTTTTGAAGTGTGAATTTTGGCTGGAATCTGTCGCATTCTTAGGTCATGTCATCTCTAGTGAAGAAATCAAGGCTGATCCTCAGAAGATCACAGCTGTGAAGAATTGGCCTAGACCTACAACTCCAACGAATATTCTCGGTTTCTTGGGTTTAGCTGGGTACTACAGGAGGTTTGTATAGGGGTTCTCTACTCTTGCATCTCCATTAACTAAATTGACGCAGAAGGCGGTTAAGTTCCAATGGTCAGACGCTTGCGTAAAGAGCTTCCAGGAGTTGAAGTCAAGATTGACTACGGCTCCGATGTTGACCTTACCGGAGGGTACAGATGGGTTTATGTTATATTGTGATGCTTCAAGGATTGGACTTGGGTGTGTATTGATGCAACATGGCAAGGTGATCGCTTATGCTTCTAGGAAACTCAAGAATCATGAGAAGAATTATCCGACACATGATTTAGAGCTTGCGGCAGTGGTGTTTGCACTGAAGATTTGGCGTCATTATTTGTATGGGGTCCATGTGGACATATTCACATATAATAAGAGCCTTCAATATATTTTCAAGTAGAAGGAATTGAATCTGCGGCAGAGAATGTGGCTTAAGTTACTCAAGGACTACGACATTGATATTCTATATCATCCGGGGAAGGCTCATGTTATGGCAGATGCACTTAGCCAGAAATCCACAGGTAGTTTGGCTCACTTGGAGGCACATCAAAGGTCGTTGTCCAAGGAAGTTCACAGGTTGGCTAGTTTGAGAGTTCGTCTTGCGGACTCTAGAGAAGGAGGGGTGATTGTGCAAAATAGGGCTGAATCATCACTTGTAGCAAGGAGAAGCAATACAATGGTCTGTTGTTGGTACAGTTGAAGGAGGGGATTCATAAACATAAGACCGGGCTTTTTCTCTTGGCACGGATGATGGTACACTAAGGTACCAAGGGCGATTATGTGTTCCAAATGTAGATGATCTCTAGGAAAGAATCATGACCGAAGCTCATAGTTTCGGGTATTCTGTACATCCAGGCTCTACAAAGATTTACCATGACCTCAAGGAAGTCTAAAATGATATGAAGAGGAAAGTAGCAAACTTTGTGGCAAGATGTCCAAATTGTCAACAAGTGAAGACCAAACACCAAAGGCCCAGTGGGTTGGCACAGAACATAGAAATTTCAATGTGAAAGTGGGAGATGATTAATATGGACTTTGTGGTATGTCTACCTTGCACGCGATGCAAGTTTGGCTCGATTTGGGTGATTGTGTATCGACTCACGAAATCAGCACATTTCTTACCTGTTAAGGCTACCGACACAGCAGAACAGTATGCTTAGTTTTATATCAAGGAAATAGTTAGGTTGCATGGTACTCCAGCTTCTATCATCTCTGATCCGAGGCACAGTTCACAACTAAATTTTGGAAAAACATTCAGCAAGGTTTGGGTACTCAAGAGAATCTTAGTACAGCCTTCCATCCACAGATAGACAGACAAGTCGAGCGGACTATTCAGACGCTTGAGGATATGTTTTGCGCTTTTCCTACAGTAGCAGTTATCATGCTAGCATTCAGATGGCACCGTTTGAAGCTTTATATGGTAGGAGATGTAGATCTCCCATTAGTTGGTTCGAGGATGGGGAAGCAGAATTGATAGGCCTAGACCTCGTACACCAGGCTATGGAGAAGGTTAAAATCATTAAGGAATAGTTGAAAACTGCTCAGAGTCGCCAAAAATCCTATTTGGATGTGTGTCACAGGAATTTGGAGTTCAAGGAGGATGATTGGGGTGTTCTTGAAGGTTTCTCCCATGAAGGGTATAATGCAATTTAGGACGAAAGGGAAATTGGGTCCCAGGTATATCGGGTCGTACAAAATCATTCAGAGGATTGGTCAGGTGGCTTACAGGCTCGAGCTACACCAGAGATGTCGTTGGTGCACCTGGTGTTTCATGCATCTATGTTGAAGAAGGTAGTTGGAGACCCGACGCTCATTGTTCCGGTAAAGGCTATTGAGGTTAATGAAGAATTGACTTATGAGGAGATTTTTACCATTTTTGATAGGCAGGTTCAAAAGCTAAGGAATAAAGAGATTGCCTCCGTGAAAGTGTTATGGCGGAACCAACATGTGGAAGAGGCCACCTGGGAGGCCGAGGAAGAGATGAAGAAGATATACCCTCATTTGTTTGTATAACTAAGTAGCTGTGTTTGGAAAGAATGATTAAGAGCTTACTTTCTATAAATTATGTTCAACTTGAACATTTTATGTTAAAGATGCCCCTTTTTCGGTAATATAATGCTTATGACGTTATGGTCGATGTTGTTTTCATATTGTGGTACATCATTGTGTTATGGTTATGTTGTTAGGACTGGTTTCTATGGTTCTCTAGTAGGTGGATAGGCCCAAATACAGGAGAGACTTTGCCGAAATGTTTGAAAATTTTGGGAGTTAGCAAAAAATTGGGGGTTTGAGGTGTGTGAAAGAAGAGATGAGTTATGTTGGGTGTTTTAGGCGGACTCTACTCTGCATTCAAGGACGAATGATCCTAAACGGGGGAGGATGTAAGGCTCCGTAAAATTTTACCAAGAACTCGAGGTTTGTAGTGCCGAGGTAGGCTAATGTGTTAAAAGGTACAGACTTTTTAGGTTGCGCAAAGCATTGTGGAGTTAGTGGAAATTATTTTGCAGAACATGGCATTCTGCGATCCATTATGCGACCGCAGAACCATTCTGCAGACTGCAGATCCGCCATAGGGTGGAATAGGAGAAAACCCAATTTTTGGAGGTCGTTCTGCGGTCCATTATGCGCCTGCATAATCATTTTGTGGGCCGCACTTCCATCACAAAACCAGCATGAGAAAATTCTGGAGGGAGATTCCGCGGCCCATTATGCGACCGCATAACTGTTCTGCGGACCGCAAAACGGCTGCAGGATTGACCAGGCCTGCCCAATTTTTGGGACCCTTTTTGCGGTCCACTTCGCGAACCGCATATTTGTTTTGCAGTCCGGTCTGCGATCGCAGACCCGGTTCGGAGGCTTAAGTTTAAGGAAATTTTACCCGACCCCATTTTTATAAAATGACTTTAGGGGTTATTTTGGTTGGTTTCAACAACTATTTTAGAGAGAGTAGGAGTGTTTTAGAGAGGGATCAAGAGGCTTGCACCATCCTACTAATCATCCCTTGCTCAAGCCTTGGAATTCAACAAGGAAAGCTCTCGAGATCTCCTTCTAAGAGGTAAGGATCTACTATCTAGCTCTCAACTTTGGAATTGGGATGAATATGGGTAATGGGAGACATAAATCTGGGGTTGGAAGTTAGTCATTGTGCATGTATGTGCTAAAAATGGTGGTATGGAGTTGTTGAACTTATATGGGTGAGATATGGACTTGGGAATTAGTTGTGAGATGAAGGATTCCCATCCTAGGGCCTTGTAGTCTAATTCGCACACCTAGTCTTTGATAAAATGCCTAAATGAGCTGAACCCATGAACACTTTCCTAATTACGATTGAATTTTGTCATATCTCCAATAGATTGAAGTCACGAGAACTTTCAGAACGTTGTAGTAATCTAAGAAAGGCTCAAGCGAGGTATGTTGGCTAAACTTCTCTCATAGAATTAAATTCCATAATGTTCTCGTATGTTTCAAGAGTGATTGGCCCAAGTTCTTATTTTCTCATGTTCCGACCCATTACTACTAAATTAAATTATTCCAAATAAGCATTGTGTCGAAAGTTATATACTCAAAATGTTTTCCAATTGCCCTTATCACATTATGTTCTCCTTCGGGAATGTATTCAAGTATGACTAATGTATCAAAATGGTATATGGATTCAATTCATGTTGCAATTGCAAATTTATTATGCCTTATTCATGGAAGGAAAACTCAATGTGTTTAAGACTCCTATTGCTCATATATATATATTTAAAGTCTTGATTTCAAATGTTCTTATTGTTGATAACCTATGATGATGCCTGAAAGTGAAAGAAGTGAGTATGAGATATAAAATGTGGCCATCATGCCAAGAATGAAAATTACACTTGTGACCAATAGTACCAATGAAATGAAAGGATGTGTGAAAGATTATGAATTGAGTTGTAACTCCTTTATATGATAAACATTTTGGGAGTATCGTTTAGTCACCGAGGAAGGGTAGGTTGAAATAACCTAACCCCGAAACTACACGTGCCAGTCTAGGAGTGATTGAGGGGTAAATCCCCTTGCTGATGTGTTGAGACTACTCCCCTTAATTGGTACAGGATTGATGCGTTGAGATTATTCCCCTTAATTAGGATGAGATGATTGCTAGCAAGAGGTGATGTCGACCCACACGGCATTGTGGTAAGACGGCTTACCCGATCGGGTAGAGATCGAACGCCATGCCACGCACATGGTGGTGTTGTGTTTGGATGTCGAGCCTCATACTTTGGGGAGAGACGTCTTAGCCGGTCGGGCAGAGATAGGACTTTACGCTATAAGCATGAAGGTGTATCAATCCTAAGGATCTCTCGACCTAAAACATTGATTTTACTTGAAGATTTACCCCATTCATGACTTGGTATTGTATTATTATTTGGTTTTTCTCATTGATTTCATGTTCCTTTCCTTTTGTATTTGTATACAGTCGAAATAAAGCTCGCCTACGACATGGTTCAGGCTCGGAACGGGACAACCAAGGGCTGAAGATCGACCTTGAGTCTCACCGAGCTAGAACCCGGGGTCAGAACACCGACCTTTGAGAACATTGAGTCTGGTACCCCGGAGTCGACCTTGCCCCGAACGAGCCTGAAGAAACATTGTTAAAATAACCAACAGAAGACCAAAATATCCTGACTGGTTGGATATTACGGCGGGAATCTTGGCGCGTATCAGGAAGGAACCAGTAATCAGCAAATCAAGGGATTTTTACCTTTTATAGAATTGTACCTAAAATAGGACTCCTCTGCTATATAAAGGGGGGGGGGGAGGTCTGATAGTTCATTTAACACATTGTAACATGCATTCCAAAGCAGTATATCATTATTATTTCTCTTTAAGCTCTTGTTCTTTTGTATCCTGACACTGATCAAAGCGTACCTGACTCGAGGGTGATTAACCTTCCAAAGCTAAGATTATTCAATTCGTGTGGTTTGCATTTATTTTTCCATTACTTATTTCAATTACATTCTAATTCATCGTTTTGTATCAAGTTAATTCACATATCCTTAAAATCACTTACAAATTCAATTGTTATCCGATTTTGAGGGTAAACAGTTTGGCACTGTCACGACCCAAAATCAGGGAGAGCGACCGGCACTCAACCGAGTGAACCCGGCCAAGCAAGCCTGTTAGATTTCCTTCTACCCAAACTCATCCATGAATAAAGAGGAGATGAACTCCATTAATCAAACATTGAAAATATTTTATTAACAACTCCCATTTCATATTCATTAGAACCTTCCTTCATAGTTTCCAAAATATTACAAGTTTATAGATATAAACATGTTTGCAAATTACCAACATTTCTAGTTCAATTCCCCACATCAAACACCACCTACAACCTGTCTTCAGAGCCTCTAAGTACAATAGAAGAGTAATATGGAAATGCCGGCAACAAGGCTCCGGTTGTACCTCAAAATACAAAGTATAACATCAAATGACATCAGGCCTGGAATAGAGTACGACTCACCAAAACCTGCTGAATAGGGAGTAACGGCTAACGAGGACCAAAGTTGCCCGCTGATGAACCACCTGCACCCATTGAAGATGCAGTGCCCCCAGCAAAAGGAACGTTAGTACATATCGAATAGTACTAGTATGTAAAACTATACACC
>MCJB01007058.1:0-38214 GCA_002018475.1 Nicotiana obtusifolia
GTGACGAATTGAGATTTGCTCCAGTTCTTCAATTGTTGATTTGGTTGCATCGGATTCATCGGGAGCAACAAAAGATCGGGAAACCATGAAGTCGTCGTCTGCTGACTGTCCTCCCTCAACTTCGTCGATCGAGGGGGGCATAAGTAATTGCTATTTGGCTCGTTGTTGGTGATCGGTTGGTTTAGATGTCGCTTCTTCTACTGCAAACATCTCTCGCACCGCATGTTGTTCTCCATAGACGACGGTGACCCCTTCGGCAGAGGGAAATTTCAGCATCTGGTGTAAAGTTGAAGGCACTGCTCCAATGTCGTGGATCCAGGGTCTTCCGAGCAAAGCATTATACCTCATATCCCCTTCGATTACACAAAATCTTGTTGCCCTAGTAGTGCCGGCTACGTTCATCATCAGTGTTATTTCCCCTTTGGTTGTCTCCGTCGCCATGTTGAAACCATTGAGGACCCGTACTTCCGATACAATTTGATCGGTCAATCCCAATTGTTCGATGACCCAAGATCGAACTATATTGGTCGAGCTTCCGGGATCGATAAGAACGCGTTTTACTTGGGTGTCGTGCACCATCACCGATATTACCAACGCATCATTGTGTGGTTGTGCGAGATCCTCGATTTCCCTTTTGCTAAAGCTTAAAGTTCCTTCCGAATCGTAATCTCGACTCCGTTTTTCTCTGGTGATGGATATCTTGGTACGCTTTAATACCGGTATCTGGGGTGTGTCACCCCCAATTATCATATTGATAATATGTTTTGGTTCCCTTTGACCGGTTGGCCGATCTCTATTCTCATAATGAGCCTTTGCCCGGTCACTGAGAAATTCTTTAAGATGCCCATTTTCAAGCAATCGGGCGACTTCTTCTCGTAGCTGTCTACAATCTTGGTTTTATGACCATGAGTGCCATGATATTTGCATATAAGATTAGGATCCCTCTTAGAAGGGTCGGTCTCGATCGGTCTTGGCCATCTAGTGTCTTTGATGCGACCGATGGCTGAAACCAAAGTTGCAGAATCCACGTTGAAATTATACTCGGACAACCGGGGTGCTTCTTGTCGAGCACTGCCTTTCTCGAAATTTCCCTTCGGTAATGGTTTTCTGTTCCTTTGATTCCTGTCGTTCATATTCTCATGTTTCTGAGTTTTAAATCTTCTTGGCGAAAGCCGTCGATCTTCTGGATATGGTCTATGCCTATCCCGGTATGACCGTGACTCTTGGAAATTGTCTCTTCGGGGTCGGTCAGAAATTCTAACTGCATAGGAGGAGCTCGAAGCAATTCCGACCTGATCATCTTCTATTCTGATTTTAGATTGATATCGATTGTGGATATCTGCCCATGTGATGGCCGGGTATTCGATCAAACTTTGTTTTAGCTGCCTTGATGCGGCAGAACTACCGATGTTTAGCCCTTGAGTGAAGGCTTGTACTGCCCAGTCGTCAGTGACTGGTGGGAGATCCATCCGTTCCATTTGAAAACGAGAAACAAATTCCCTTAGTGTTTCACTGTCGTGCTGTCTGACTTTGAATAAGTCAGATTTCCTTGTTTCAACTTTAATAGCCCCTGCATGGGCTTTTACAAAAGCATCTGCTAACATGGCGAAGGAGTCAATGGAATTTGGCGGTAGGTTGTGATACCAAGTCATTGCTCCTTTGGACAGGGTTTCTCCGAATTTCTTTAAGAGAACGGACTCAATTTCGTCGTCCTCGAGGTCATTCCCCTTTATGGCACAGGTATAGGCTGTTACATGTTCATTTGGGTCTGAGGTTCCATTGTACTTAGGAATTTCTGGCATGCGAAATTTTTTGGGGATCGGTTTAGGGGCTGCACTGGAGGGGAATGGTTTTTGTATGAATTTTTTAGCATCTAAACCCTTTAATACCGGAGGTGCTCCTGGTACCCTTGAGTTGTAAGTTTCGATCTTCTTTTCACCAGATTCGACTCGCCTGGTTAATTCTTCTACCATTTTAGCGAGTCCAGAATTGAACCCCTCACCACTTTCATCTGGTGTTATTATGATCGGTTCATTCTGTCCGGTTACTGCTTGAGGGGTAGTGCGCTCTGCTCGGTCTGGCTTCGGGTGCGACTTTGAAGTTGAGCTATAGCCACTTGTTGAGCTTGCAACATATCAAATATCACTTTAAGGCTAATTTCGCCCTCCCCGCTTTGTTGAATTCTTGAACGGTTCTCCCCTCGAACACTATGTATTGAGCCTGATGCTAGGGCGGCTTGGACCGCTACATGGGAGTTAATATCGATCGGGATTTCATGTCCGGCCAAGTTGTTATTTTCTACTTGTTCGTTAGCCTCGTTCCCGAGAGGAGGTACTTGAGCCATGCTTATCAAGATTTCGTGAAAGACGGAGAAACTTTCATAGAAACAACTGCAGAATTATACCTTCGTTATTTAGAAGAAATTTACTAATATCCTTAGCCCCACGGTGGGCGCCAAACTGTTTACCCTTGAAATTGGATAACAATTGAATTTATAGTAGGGTTAAGGATCTGTAAATTATCTTGCTGTCAAAAGAAGGCGGATTTCGTATATTCGGAATTGAAATAACAATAGAACAATCAAATTGTAATTTGACAATAGATTATAGGAAAAAGTAATGAGGATTCTGATAAAACTGATAAAAATCTTATATCTTGCCCAAAAAAGTGTGTCCTGCAAAGGGGGTATGTTTCATCCTTATAAACTGACTTCCTTTGCGTGGGTTAGTGTAAGGGTTTCTACATTTAATTTACATGGGTAAGTGCAAAGGTTACAGGGGTAAATGCAAAGGTTACAATAAAAGCTAAAAAAGGATTACAAGGGAAGTCCCACTTATTATGGGATTTAATGCACTTAGTATTTCAAAATAACAGCATAAATATCACGATGAGACGTAGACATAAAATCTGTTCGGAGGCGAAGTACAAGGGATCAGGATCGATCCTCGATCGTGCGATCTTTCCTGACCAACCGAATTGATTCCGTTTCTCATATCTAACTTCGTGATTCCGGCCCAAGCAATTTGGCTTCAATAGTTTCCGACCCGACTTTATTTACAATTATTCGACCCGGCTTTGCTTAATTGTATTCGACCCAATACAATAATACATCTTAATAATTATATATGTAATCGTTAAGACATAAAAAGAAACATGGCCAACATGAACCTCTTTGTGAGTATATATTGTGTAGTTACCTCTAAGAGTATTTCAGCAGAGTTAGAGTATTATATATAATTTTTATTCTCTATTGTGTACATTGTTACATAGTTGATTAGTTCTTTTAGAGAAGGCAACTATGTAACTGATCTACTTGCTAACTTGGGTGAAGGTACAAAAGATCATATTATTTTTAATAAAAGTTGTTTCTCTTTCAAGACAAGTTAGAGCTTATTTGCAGGTAGAATAAGATGGCCTTCCTAATTTTAAGTTCACAACAAGAAGGAATCAATTTACAATTAATGATGCTATTACTTGAGAGTATTTTGGTTCGACCAAATATGACAAACTTGTATGTAATATCAGTTTTTGGTATTATGTATATGTCTATAGGTAAGGAGATTGCTTCCACTCTCTGTCCAAATTTTTTTTTTGCAGTGTACAATAGATTTGCCTTAGCCAACCTACATTGTAATTGAGGCTTAGGTTTTTATCCTTCTCCGCGTAATTATTATTTTTGAAATACACATGTTGGAGTCATGCCTAACTCCTCATCTTAATGAAAAATAAAATTGATTGAACTTGGTAAATTATATGTCTCCTCTATTATTTAATTAAGTACTATTCTTAAAAGCTCTTGTTCAATCAAATTTCGCATTATCCATGTATCAATCGTAACAAGAATTAATCTTTGTCTTTGATCTAAGAACATGCATGGTAGCAATAAAAGTTCACATTGTTGATTTTTTTTATTGAAACTTATACCTGCTGATGTATTGTTCCAATAATATCCAATTCCATCGAATTGCAATCCAAAAGTTTCTTGTATAAGCGTTAATGATCAGAGGCATAACTATTCGTTACTTGCTAAGATCAATCTTTCCTTTACTCTTTTTGGTCTTGGTTTATTTATTTCTTCTTGTTAGGTTCAAGATTATTTTCTCTGTCTTAATTTATGTGATACTATTTGAATTCGAGAGTTAAACTTTTAATTTTGACCGTAAATTTATGTGATACTATTTGAAATAAAATTTATATAAAAAGTATTAAATCAAAATAATTAAATAGTTTTAAATTATTTAAATAACATATGAAAAATTGGCCGTCAAATAAAAATTTGTTTGATTTTTAAAATTCGAACGAACCACTTAATTGAGACGAATGAAGTATTATTTTAGGTTGTGTAGGTTGATAATCAATAAGTCTTGGCACTATTTCTGAAGTGCATTTCATTAGGTCTACAGATTATTCCATGGGTTGGTGGAATCATTTATGTCATTGTAATTCTTTTAATACTAATATCATTGCCAAATTATGGTCTGGCTTTTGTGGTTTTCCTGTCCTACAAGTCTACTCCTTCCCCTCCACAAGTGAATGAAGGCAGAAATAATTAAGTCTGCTATCTGAAATTCATTGACAAAGCCACAATCATCTCTGTCTCTTCAAAAACATCAAATTGTCACAATCTCAATCAAGAATCCCACAATTATTCACAGAAAAAAACCCATCAAAATCTCACAATTAATCTCAAACTAGAAAAGAGCCCCACAATCCTCAGCCGAAAAAGTTGTACGTATGTCATTCATTAAAAATTTATATACTAATTCCATTTTTAAATTTGGAAACAATTTTATCCATTTATCCTTAATGAGAAGTTTTTATAACCACACAAATATCATGACCCCATAAAGCTTTTAGCCCTTAAGCTTTTAAGACCACAAGTTTTAAAAGTCTTTTTTTTTTCTTAAACTCCGGTCGAGTCAAACAACCTTATCTAAATTGAAACGAAGAGAGTATACGAGAATCGAGTGCTTCAAAGTCGAACTTTTTATATATATATTTACAAAAAATAAATATAAATAGATCTAGATATATATTTTTCAATGAACTCTCTCATATCACAGTTTAACATTATCTAAATTCTAGTTCGGTTACTTCTGTCTCCTATTCTCCTCCACCAGCATCCATGCCATGTATATGAGCAGTGGCAATGATTGCAGCGCCAGCTGCTCCCGTGTCGTTGCTACTTGCTACCATGATTATGTGATTTTTCAGTTATAAAATAAATAAAAATGTCTTCACCCAACAATTTTCACTAGTTGGATGATCATGTAAGCAATCAACTCCTACAATGTAATAAGAACTTGGAGAGACTTGGTGGGCATTTTGGACATAAGAATTACGAAATTACGAAAAAAAGTAAAAAAGAATTTCAAGTTGAAAATGATATTTAAAAATTAGAATTGTCTTTGGATATAAGTATAATTTCGAGTTGTTTTTAAATTTTTGTGAGTACTTTAAAATAAAATTTTTAAAAAATAGCCCTTTGAAAATTTTCAAATTTCGAAATTTAACTTCTAAATGAAAATTTAAAACTTTAATGGTCAAATTAAAATTTTAATGATGGCAGCACCAGCTGCTCCCGCGTCGTTGCTACCATGATTATTGGCTTCACCATGGCTGATCTGATCAGTTTGATCAGCAGCAGCCATGGTGTTAAAATTACCTCTACGTTTGTGAGTTGGTGTTGAATATTGTGAAGCTTTTCCTTTTGGTGTTGCCTCGTAGCTTTGTTGCTTAGTTTTGCCCCTCTTCCAATTTATCATGCAAAAACAACACTTCTTGATCCCCATTTCAATTGAGTTCCCTCTATTCTCTATAAAGATTGAGATCTCTCAATTGTTAAGTAACGTGGTGTTGCATCAACATTATTCAAGAGAATAAGGAATTTTCTGAATGATCAAGTGAAAATGATTATGTCTAATAACTACTCATCTAGGCTGGATTTCTCTATTATAAAAATTTGTTTGGTCAGAATCTATTTAAATTGGTATAGCACCTATTTGATATTTACACAATCACGTTATTTATAAGGTAATTATAAGTATATTTATATGATAGAAACAATTGGTAACATAATAAAATAGTAATTTACATATTGTAATTAAATCATACTAATCGTGTAAAAAATGCTTACACTATTAGTTATATAACTTCAATCCTTAAAATCATCAATTGTTACTAAAGTTACAAGTAAATACAAGGCATAGAGGGCTATAGAGATATGCCTGAATGACACATTAATTCAAGGCTAATTAAAAACAGCGCAGCATACCTGAATAACTTACGTTCATGATTTAGTTATAACCACGCGTCATGTAGTTATAACTTGGATAGTTTAGTCTTTCTTCTCAAGTTTGACTTTTTATGTTTCGTTTTTATTCCTTTGAGCTACAATATTATACTACAAAATATTTTATGGTCCATCTTGAAATTCATTTTCCATTTAGAGTTTGGTTGTTCTACAATATTCCCTCTTCCAAGTTCCAAGTTCCAAGTTCCAACCAAAACCTAAACCCAATTGATCATAAAACAAATATAAAAAGGGCAATTCATAATCTCAAATATATATTAAGCATGAATACCATTCCACGTTTAACAGCTTTTGGTTGTCCACTTCCTCAAAATCATTAATCGTAACATCTCATTTTTTTTTTTTTTTTGTTAAATAGAAATTTTATTAATAGAAGCATAATACAAAAGTGGAGGGGGACATAAACTTTACCTTCAATAAAAGAGTAAATGTACACTTAGTCATCTTGCTGTGATAACTAAATATACCTAAAATGTGGTAAGGTGTTAGACCTATGATGATATGGCGATTGTCTATTTTATAGTGACAGACAATCGCATATACAAAAACAAAGTGAGGTTGTTCTAGGTCAGCTATACAAAAAAGTACATATGTTCCTGCTTCTATTATGTGATTTAGGGATGTGATCCCTTGTATGTGCATCTGAAATCTATCTGTGACTTCTAGAGTTCTCATAAGTGTGTCAAAAAAGTGCGAGCAATCTTCAATTTTTCTTTGGCCTTGTGAGTAAGGAAAGCCAAGTTGAAGATGGCAATCTGAGTCCACCCTGTAGTTGGATGGCAGTGTTGTTTGTGATGTTGAGTGGATAGTGTTCTGGTTGCTGCTGTAGGCTCTGGATTTAGGGCGATCACTTGTTTGTTGAGTCTGCTGCTGTTGCTGCTATTGGCCTTGGGGGAAGCCAATAGCAGTGTTGTTTGTGTTGTTGAGGTTGCAACAATTTGGTTGCTGCTGTTGCATCTGAAGGTGAGAGGGGATCCTGTGTGATAGTGTTGCTGCTGTTGAGTGTATGCTTGTATCTTGTGTCTTCTTTTAGGTTGTCTGGTTGTCTTGCTGCTTCTGTTGGGGGGTGTTGTCTCCTTTTGATTTCTGTTGGTTCTGTTGAATACTACTGCTGTGTTGTTGCATGTGGTGTAGTCTCCAGTGATGTATTGTGAAAATAGAAGTCCATGATGATTGCTGTAGTTGCAACAGATTGAGCACCAAGGGTGCTAATACCACACCTTGCAACTGCAGCAATGATCTGGACCATTTAAAACTGTTTACTCTAGTGTAGAAGATGCTGAGTTCAGTAAAGGAGTTGATGTGTGTATTGTGGTTATTTTGGGATTTGGCTTCTTGCTGATGGAGTAGAAATTGGTTTTGGTTTGTGTGTTGCAGTTTTGTAACAATGTGTTCATCTATGTTTTTTGCTGAGTATTGCTTCTGTTGTTTGTCTGTTGAGTGGGCTTCTATGTCATATGGTTGTTGCTGGATTAATGATTGCCTGCTCATGCTGCTGTTCCAGGGTGGCTGTATGTTGACTGAGTTTCAGTGATGTATGGTGGTAGGAAAGGTCCCTGATGATTGCTGTAAGTGCAAAAGATTGAGCACTGAAAGTGCTAATATCACACCTTGCAATTGCAGCAATATTCTGGACCTTATTCAGCTATCTACATTATTGTGAGAGTTGTTGAGTTCAATGGGAGTTTGCTGCTGATGGTGTTGGTGTAGGTTTGGAGGTTGTCTTGACTGTTGCATTTGGGGGGTGAAGTTGTTGTTGTTGAGCTTCTTCTGTTGCTGGCAGTTGTTTTGCTGAAGTGCGCATCTGTGTTCTTTTGATTTGGCAGAGTCTTGTTTGAGCTTGTCAGATTTACCATTGGGATCGAGCTTTTGGTGTAATTACACAGAGTGATTGCACAATGCTTCCTCATTAATGAACTGATCCTAGGAGTGAATCATGGTGAATAGAGAACTGAACTGTTGGTGCTTCCTTGTGTGATTGTTGTATCTTTGTAGGAGTTTCTTCTGCTGCTGTTGTGCTCCTACTGTGACATGAAGTTGAGTGCTTGGGGTTGTGTGGCTGGAGTTTAGTGAGTGGCTGCTTGTATGGTATGTCTCTTGCATGGTGCTGTTCCATGGCAAACCATATGTAGGTCTGAAGCCTTTGCAGTGGTTGTTGTTGCTGCATTGGTAGTGTTGGTAATGTTGTGCTCCAGTTCTTCTTTCCTGCAAATAACAAAAACCAGTTATGTGGGCTTCCAACTGAATTGTGGATTTGGTTGTGCTTGTGTTTCCTGCAGAGGATAATAGCAAGTTAGTGTAAAACCATTGTCTTAGTCCCCCTGTTCTCCCATGGGTTTTTTGTTGATGCCCTGTCTTGCTTCCATGCCAGTCCATTTGCCAGGGGTTGTTATGGATATCTCAAGCAGTTGCTGCAGTAGTACTTGGTGCTGCATGTTCAGTGATAAACTCCAGATTTTCCTACCTGCATGCAATAACATACAAGTTAGTTAATGTAGTTGATCTGTGAGGTTAAGTGCTCCTGTGTTTCCTGTAGGAAAGGAAGAATAGTTAGTGTAGAGGCACTGCTCCATTCTTTCTTCACCACTGCTGTTTTGATTTTCCCCAGTTTTCTTTTCCTTTGGCAGTGTTACTGCCCCTTGATTCCTGCCACTCTTACTCTTAGGTATGGACATTGACTCTTATCACTGTTGATCAGTCTTCTACCTTTTACATCCAAATCATCAAAACAGTAGCATTCCATAGGTCCAAAGTCCAGAGCATAGTTTGCCATATGGTCTGCCAATTTGTTGCCTTCTCTGAGCGTGTATGTTACTGTTATATTGCATCTTGCCATCACTTCTTTAATCTCTGCAACTTTTTCATCAATGGACCATGGAACTCTTCATTCTCCCTTTATACATTTCAATAGTATCATTGAGTCAGTGTGGAGGTCTATGAGGAGGTGGTCATTGTGAACACAAAATTCAAGGCCTCTAGCATTGCCAGTGCCTCAGCTTCTATATTTGTGCCTTCTTGGATTTCCTTACTGCATGCATATATGACATCTCCCTTCTCATCTCTCAATATGAATGCAATGGAGCTTCTTCCTGGATTACCTCTAGGGGCTCCATCTGTGTTAAATTTTATTCACCCTTGATTGGGGAATTCCCAAAGCACCTTTGTGTATTTCAGAGAGGGGGTATACTGCTCCATCATAATAATTATATTTGGCCTTTTCTGAGGGATGTTTTGAATACCTGGCTTCCTGACTTTGATGAGTAGCTGTAGAGTAGAAGTGATATGATAGATTACTCTATTGACAGTGACTGTATCCCCATATTTGTAGCTGTTCCTTCTCTTCCACAGTTCCCATATAATCACTGAAGGTAAGGCCTGCATTATTGGTTTCAGTTGATTGACAACATCTGCAGTCCAACATTTGATCACTGCTTGGTGCAGTGTGATTCCCTCCCTATTAATTCCTACATTACCAAGGAAGTATCTCCATACCTTACTTGCAGCATATGATGTGAAGAACAAGTGTTGTCTTGTTTCTTCTTGTGGCTCTGCACAGCACCAACATTTAGAAGCCATGTGGTAGCCCGGTTTTTTGAAGAAGTCATCAAGTGGTATTTTGTTTCTCCATACTTTTCACATGAAGAAAGCAATCTTGAAAGGTAGCCCTTGCACCCAAATGTTTCTATAAGCATTAGAAGGATGCTGCTTCTTTCTCAAGTATTCCCAAGCTGATTTAACAGTGAAGTCACCTCTGTTTTCTAACATCCATGCAAGCTTATCAAGTATATCAGTCAAGGCTGGTGGTTTGATGTTTTCCAGTATGTGTGCAGCAAGCTCATTTGACAATATTTCTCTGATCTTCTCCTCCATCCAGTGGCCTTCATATACTACATCCTGTATGTTTTCTATGGTTTCATCACATACAAAATCAGGTGGAGTAACAAAGCATAATGCTCCCAGTCCAGTCCAGTTTTCAAACCAGAATAAAGAAGATCCCATCTTAGGTTGCCAGAAGATTTGATGCTCTATAATGTTTCTTCATTCAACCATTTTCCTCCATATATGAGATCCACCTCTCCAAGGGACAATTATAGGATTGAGCTTTTTACAGTACTTCTGACTCATGAATGAGCTCCACAGACTTGGTTTTGTCCTGAAATTCCACCATAACTTACAAAATAGTGCTGTAGACATGTCATGTAGAGACCTGAATACTACACCTCCTTCCTCACATGGTAAGCACAAGGTGTTCCATGATGCCCAGTGTCTGCTTGGGCTTCCAACAGAATTGCACCAGAAGAATTGAGCAATTATCTTATGTAGCTTGTTGATTACACAGGCATGGGGGTTTACTGCAGAAGGAGGTGTATTGGCATGCTTTGTAACACATGTGTTATAAGCACTTCCCTTCCCCCTGTAGACAGTAGTTTTCCTTTCCATGCTTGAAGCTTGTCCATCACCTTTTGTATGAGGCCTTGATAGTAGCTCATCTTTCTTCTCTGGTAGAAAACTTGACATCCTAGGTAAGTAAAAGGGAATTCTTCTCTATGGATACCTGTGATCCTTTGCACTTTGTTTACTACCTGTGCAGAGGTGGAATGATGCAAGTACATAGCAGATTTGCTCTTGTTTATCAATTGACCAGAGGTACTTTCATACGCAGTCAATACCTATTATCAGCTGTAGTGAAGTAGCATCTGAAGAAGAGAAGATGATAGTATCATCAACATATGCTAAATGGTTTATCTTGGGACTCCATTTAGGCAATCCAAATCCACAAAAATACAGATTGTAGTGTAGAGCATTGAGTCCTCTAGACATAGCCTCTACTGCTAATATAAACAGTGCAAGTGACAAAGGGTCAACTTGCTTGACTCCCCTTATGGATTTAAAGAAACCATGTGGCTCTCCATTGATCAGTACAGAGTACCAATTGTTTGCCATAATCCCATGTATCAAGCTAATGAATCTCTCTTCAAATCCCATCTTCCTCAGAACCTTTGTCAAGAAGAGCCATGCCAATCTATCATATGCTTTTGTCATATCCATTTTGAGTACCACATTTGAACATGCTTTAGTTTTCAAACGAATGTCTGTTATAATTTCTTGAGTTAACAGCACATTTTCCATTATACTTCTGCCTTTTACAAAACTAGCTTGTTCTTCAGAGATTAGCTTTGTAAGATGTTTACCATTCTGTCATGGATTACTCTAGAGAAGATTTTATTGCTGAAGTTACTGAGATAAATTGGTCTCATATTTGAAAAGGTCAATACCTCCTTCTTTTTTGGCAGTATCACCGGGTTTGTGTTTGTTATGCACTTGGGGAGAGTATGTCTATTGAAAATTGCTTTTACCATATCAACTATGTCATTCTCAATTATGTCCTAACATGATTGGTAGAAACACCCAGTGAAACCATCAGGTCCACCAGCACTTTCTACATTAAGCCCAAACACTGCTTGTTTGATTTCCTCCTTTGTTGGTTGCTGCACTAATAGGATGTTATCTGTGCTTTCCACCAATATAGGAACATGCTCCAGGATTCTAAATGTTGTAGGGATGGTTTCCTCATGGAACTGTTCTTTGAAGCAGTTAACTGCTTCCTCTGCTATTTCTTCACTATCTTCCAACCATACCCTGACTGTTCTATATTCTTTTCAACTGTAACCTCTTCCTTCTGCCATTCACCTGTGCGTGGAAGAACTTTGTGTTTCTATCTCCATCTTTGAACCATGTCATGCCAGCTTTTTGCTTTCAGAATTCCTCTTCTAGGGTCAAATATCTGATTAAGTCAGCCTGTACCTTTTGCAATCTTGCTCTGTTCTGGACAGTAGGTTGTAATTCAAATGTGCTTCATGTACTTTGACCACTTCCTCCAAGCTTGCTATCTTTTGAAAGATGTCTCCATATGTTGCTCTGCTTCATGTTGATAAGGCTATTTTCAACTTCTTCAATTTGTGATTAAATAGAAGAAAGGATCCCCTGTGAAGTCTGCTTTCCAGTGTTCTTTTACCACATCTTTTTAAGGAGTGGTGCTTTATCCAAAAATTGAGGAATATGAAATCTTTCTTTGTAGGTATAGCATTTTGGTTACAATTTAGTAGCATGGGGCAGTGATCTGAGCCTATCTTTGGAAAGTGAGTGACTTCCAGTTGTGGCAGCCACTGTTGGAGTGCACAATTAGCTAGGCATCTATCCAGCCTTTTGAATATGCGATCTTCCTCAGCTCTCCCATTCCACCATGTGTATATGCTCCCTTTAAAAACAAGGTCAGAAAGGTTACAAGTATTGATGCAGTGTCTGAAGTCTTCAACTTCATTGGGGGATACTGGAAATCCACCAAGTTCTTCTTCCTCATCCCATATCACATTAAAGTCTCCTCCTACAAGCCAAGGTAGTGACATATCTCGAGCAAGATTACACAAGCTATTCCACAGCTTAATTCTTTCAATAGCATCACATTTTGCATATACAAAAGTGACCATCAATGAAGATTGTGACTCCATGCTTGTTAGCTGTAGTGTTAGCTGCTGTTCCATGTCATTTATAATGTCTACTTCATGATCATCATCCACAAAAACCCATATCTTGTTTGACACATTGGCATAGCATTTAGGCATTCCAATCTTCCTTCTGTATCTCTCCAATTTTTTGGCTTTCTGCTTAGGCTCCATAATCCCAATGAACTGAAAGTGGTACTGTCTGTGCATATTGATTAGCCTCTCAAAGGCTTTCTTAGTGTTGACTAACCTCACATTCCAAAGGATTCCATTCATGATTGAGTGTGGGATTTAGATAGGATCCTCCTGGTTTGGACCCTTGGCACTGCATTTTGATTGTCCTTGACCTGCTTTTTCTTGCCCCTTTTGGCTGATTTCCCTGCTTCCATGAACTTTAGTGATATGTCTGCTTGTATTGCAACATTGATGAGGTTTTGAGTAGTGGATTCCTCATCAAGATCCCTTTTTGTTTCTGCTGTATGCTTTTCAGTAGCTCCTCTGTGCTCTGTCAATTGAGTATTGATGGCTACTTGGATTAGTCCTGTGCTCTTTGTTATGTGACTCAGCTGTCCTTTGTTGGCAGTGTCCTCCTGTGAATTAGCAGCTACCTCCACATTGTTCTGTGTATTCCTGTATTCATCAGGTGGATTGATCATTTTCCCAGTGAGCTTTATGCTCTCAATTAGCCTATCTGTAGGTTAGCTATCAGCTTCCTTTCCTCCAGAATTCTGAACAACAGGACTCTTAAGATTTGGCTTTGTAAGGATGTTGGGCAAACTCACTTCCAATGTTGTGATCTCCTTGTTGGTTTTTGTAACATCCTTGTCATTATTCTTGATTTGAAGATCTTCCATTTTGCCTTGTTGTTTTGCCTTGCCATTTACACTTTGTACATCTAGTTCCTCTTCCTCATCAGTTGAATCTTCATCACTTCCTATGCCATCTGGTGTTGCTTCTTCTTCTTATCCTTCTTCTACTTGTTCACTCCATAGCTTGCCTTCACTGAGTTGAATTCTCTCAGCCTCATTCACCTCTGGTATCATAATGTTAATAAATTGTGAGGAAATCTCTTGGCATGATTGGTTTGTTGTGACATTGTTGACAAATGCTCTGTTGACTCAATGTCCTGTTGATTCTTTGATTTTAGTAGCTACTGCTTTGTCTCCACTTCCATTTCCCTCTGCTTGTGTCTTAGTAATCTGTAATGGCTTGCTAATACCTAGAGTTGAAGTTAACTGTGCTGCCATTGAGGCATGTATACTTCCTTCCATTGCTTCTTCAACTACAATCAGTTGATTATCTTCATTAGCTCTACTTTGCTCCATCTCCAGTACTGCAAACTTATTGTTTGTCTGAACTTTCTGAAAAACTGTGTTTGCTGGCTTTGACTCCAACCTCCCTTTGGATTGCTCTGCTACTTACTTGTCTTTGGTTTGTGCTCGATTAACTTCTTTCCATTGTAAACCAGTGTTGCCAAATACTTTACCACTTGATAGGATCATTAGAGGTACTGCTTCCTTTCCCTTCTCCTTAGATTTCTGCTTCTCAACAGAGCTGTCATTTAGCAATTCACGATGAAGTTTCCAACATTCTAACATATCATGGCCTTGCATCTTGCACTGTTTACAGTATTTGGGTATGAAATCATACTGAACTTTAACCCATTCAGTTCTTATGCTCCTTGTAGCTTCATTCTCAATATCCATACGAACTTTCTTTGGTAGTTTAGTTAACAAATCGACTAATACCTTGACTCTTGCATATCTTGGATGAGTCTTGTTGATTGTTGCCATGTCTAAATGCAATGGCTTTCCAACTGCTGAGGCTAAAGAAAAGAGGAATTCTTTAACAAAATAAGTAGGCAGTAGATTAGAAAAATGAAATCCAAGCCATTGCTTTATACGTTTCTTCTCCTTCTGTGAATTTGGCATCATAGATCAATGTTCTCATCTGATACTCGTATCCATCTTTTGCCTTCAGATAGTATACTGCCTTCGATGTAAATTGATAAAGTCTTGCCATAGCATCAATCGAATTAGCACATGCTTATCTCTGAGCAATCCAATATTACAATCATCCTTAATTCCACAAGGAGCAAGAATTAATCTTTGCAGCTCTTGAATATCGGGCCAACTATAAGAGAACTTTCCAATTACCGCATATTGAAGACCTTCGATTATGTTCCTTTGATCGAATTCAGCCTCTGTAAACTTGACAAAAGGCTGGCCTTGTAAGAAGGTTGCTCTTTTGAACGGGATTGGCTCAACTCGAACTGTCGAATTAGGGTTCACTGTTGAGGGCGAGTTTAGAGTCGAAGGTCGGAGGAGACGACTGTAATCGAGGGGTTGTTGAGTGGTTGTAGTTGTGGTGGGAGGTTGGGAAGTGAGAGGAGGAGGTTCGCCAACCGGCGTAGCACCGGCCGGCGTCGCCATGGCTGTTCGAGAGAGCTCGCGACAGTCGCTTGGCCTAAATCGCCAGAGCTTCTCTCTCTCTCTCTCTAGATTTTTTTTCCTAATGTAAAATCTCATTCCATTAGACAGCATGTGGATTTTTTTATTTTATTTTTTTTTAAATTTTGGTTTGGGTCGTATTGGTATTAATTGCTTTTCTTTCTTGAGCTTTTTTACAATATAACAACCCTCTAAAATAATAATCAATAAATATTTTATTTTTGTACATTTGCATATAATATACATATTATATACCTAATTAATATTTTTTTAATGTATTTGGCTAATTATAGCCGACCTACCAAATGTATTAAAAGGGCAGTTTTATAGCTCTACCCATAAAAACCAAACTAATTACCCTTGTCTATCCATTTATTTTTTCACCCATTAAACTAATTATCTTTCCTATCCATTGTAGCTTTTGTGGGTAATTGGCTATTTTTTATCCTTTTCTTTTTTCTCCCTTTTATTTATTTTTTCCTTTTTTCTCCTTTTCTATTCTTTTTTTAAATAATATTATTCTTATTTATTATTTTTCAAATAATCTGACTCTATACTAAATTTTGGATCCTTTCTTTTATTTATCTTTTCTCTTTTTTCTTTTCTTTTATACATTTGCTTTATTTCCTCTTCATTTTCTAGATTAATTTAGCTCCTTTTTTCTTTTACTTTTTTTTTTTTCTACATAATCTAATTACATTCACTTTTTTTTGGCCCCTTTTCTATATTCTTCTTTTTTTTTTATACAATAATAAAAGATAACTGATATAGTAAATATTTATTCACCTTCTTTAATATAACTGATAGTATAATATACTATATGTCTTCCTTTTTCTCTTTTTTTTTTCCTTTTTTAAATCAATTATTAGAACAACATATACATTATACCTGTTTTCTCTTCTCTTTTTTTTTCATTGTATTTTTTTGAAATATATGTATTACTGTAAATATTTCTAGCATATAGGATCCAAAATTATATATCATTAAATAAAATGGTTTATGATGGTATGCTAGAAATCTGTGTTTTAGCTGTAGTTTACACTCTAAATTACTGCATTTTATGTATGTTTGAGCTTATACAATAGTGATTTGCACTTATTACGTGTTTTATGCCTTGCAGGAAATAATTCCGAGTTAAAAGGATAAATTGGAGCTAAATCAAATAATTGGAGCTTTGATGTCTGAGTAAAAGCCAAAGAATTAAACAGGGATCGCATTCGGAGCTCTTGGATAGGCGTTGCATATGACAGTGGAAAGAAAGTGGAAGTGCCAGAATAAATGCACTAATGCGACGCACTAAGCGTAGCGGAGTGCGACGCATTAGTGTAAAAATGCGTCAGAAGTTTGCTAAGTTCAGAGACTAGGTTTCCTTGGTCTGAGAAAAGAAGGCGCTGCTGCAACACACTAAGGGAAAATTCTGTCAGACATGCGGAGTTTAGAGAGTTTGCAACTGAGTAAAAAAAGCACTGATGTGACCGCAGACTGCAACGCGCTGTGCGACGCATGAAGAGTAATAAGTTTGTAGGTTTTCCCACTTCGGCTCAAGAGGGTAGTTTCATCCGGGTTCATTTCTACTTGGTATAAAATACACTGAAAACATATTTTTTGAGGGTCTTTTGACCTATGAAAGATTGGAGAACCAACCATGGCAAAAAGATTCAATAATTCATCAATATTTCAACCTGCAATCGGTGCAATACGGGAGTTTGTATCGAATCATTAGATTTGATGTTTTATTTATTTTTGAACCTTATTGAGATGTGTTATTCCATTGCTATGGAGTAATTTCTATTAGGGTGTTGGCATATACGGTGTCTTGATAACTTGATTAGGGATTCAACTATTGATAATTTTTAGAATTAATTGATGGAGTTTTAATTCGAATTCTGGAGTTATTTCTTATTTTTCTTAATCGAAAGAGGAACTTTATATTGAATTGCTTTACATCTTATGCTCTAGTTTAAATTCGTGATTCAATTAGGTAAACGAAAGAGCCTCTTGAATTGTTAATCGAACTAGAAAACAGGAAAATATTCGTGAGAAGTTACCCCATAGATCATAACCATCATTTTATTGTTGCAATTGTTTAACATGCTTCAATTGGATTAATTTTTGAAATTACCGCTTAATCGAAAGAAGAACATTAACTTCAAGTGTAATATGATTATCGGTTGAATTCGTGAGAATCAACCGTATTATATAGTGAGTTAACTCAAGAATTTGATCCCAAGTCAGTTATCTTGCACCTATCTAGTAAATTACCCTTATGTCTCTCATTAATATTTCTTCGTTGCTCATCTGCTGTCTTTTGTGATCCATTGTTATTTATTTAATTTTGAGTGGTTAATCATAGTAATAGTCATCAAATCAAGTGTTAATTTTCCTAGATAGTAATCAACTGTAGATTATTTGAACACTATTTAAATTTAATCCCTATGGAGACGATAATTAATCTGTACTATCTTTGATTAACGAGCACTAATTTTGTGTTGTGTTTCGCCCTCGTCAAATTTTGGCACCGTTGCTGGGGATTGGCAATCAATAGTGTTTAAAATAGTTTTTAGTACTAATTCAATGACCAATTTTACTTTAATTATTCACGTTTCTTACTTCTGTGCAGGATATAAGTTTGATTTCTCTGGTGTATGACTCGATCTTCTTCAAAGGAAGTGATACCCTACAAGCCAGAGTTGGAGAAATACCTGCGACAACTGAGAAAAGAAAGAGAATTAACAGAGAATTTCTTGGGTCATACTTCAACTCAAGATAACATGGCTAACAAAGAGAATAATGGAGTAGACTTAGCTGCAAGAGAGGCAGCACAACAAGAAGCTGCACGGTTAGCAGCTGAAGCAGCCCGTAGAATTGCTGATGAGATCGTCGACGATGATGGAGGTTGAAGATTCAATCTAAACCGGCCCTTGTATGAAGGCCAGTTCGAGAATGCAACACCCAGGCCTGGAAGATCATTGGGTGAGACCAATCTACAATCAAGGACTGTTAAGTGTTAGACCTCCACACATAGCAGCAAACAACTTCGAGTTGAAGCAATGCTTGTTTCAAACCATCCATAACAATTGCATCTTCAGAGGGAAGGTAAATGAAGATCCAGACACTCATTTGATAGACTTTGATGAAATCTTGAACGCCTTCCAATACAATGGAGTATCAAAGGATGCAGTCTACTTAAGGGCATTCCCCTTTTCATTGAAAGATGACGCAAAGCAATGGCTTCGTAGCTTACCCACAGGTTCGATCAGGACGTGGGAAGATATGATCAAGACGTTTCTTGACAAGTACTTCTCAACTACGAAAACAGAAAAGTTCATAAGGAAAATCCACAATTTCTGCCAGAAGGAGATAGAAACATTTTTCGAAGCTTGGGAAAGATTCAAGGAGATAGTCAGGAAATGTCAGCACAATGGCATCGATTTGTGGATGCAACTCCAGGATTTTTGGGATGGACTGACACCCTCCTCGCGACGAACTCTGAATACTACATGTGGAGGTCCACTAATGAAGAAAACTTTGGAGGAGGTTGTCTTAATCCTTGATGAATTATCTGAGGATGCTAATCAATGGCCGGCTGAGAGTAATGACAGAAGAAATCAGTTAGGATTCACCAGGTGGACTCTAACACATCCATGCAAGCCCAGCTAGACAACATGGCCAAAGAGATAAGAAAGTTGACATTGGCCAACGTACAGAGTGAGCCGTAAGAAGCATGTGATTTTTGTGGAATGGGACACCCTACACATGAGTGTCAAACATCAGCTCAGGAAGTCAACATTGTGGGGAACTTTAATAGAGGAAACTGCGTAGGTGGGAATAACTATAATGCTATGGGTCAAAGACATCCAAGTTTTTCATGGAGTTCATCTAGTGGGAGTCTGAACTCGTGGCAGCAAAATAATCCTAGACCCTAGGGTCAAGGACCACCAGGTTTTCAAAACTAGCAGAGGCAGCAATACCAGCCACAACAGCCAAATCAGTCAAGTATGGAAGATCTTATGAAGGCATTCATCAATAAAGTAGATGATTAGGGCACTGCTATCCTGAATTTAGAAGGACAAATGGGACAGATTGCAAATTTGTTATCTAAGAGGACTCCTGGGACTCTTCTCTCTGACACTGAAAAGAACCTAAGGAAACAATCAAAGTTGTATCTCTAAGAAGTAGCAAAACATTGACTGACCCAGTGGTGAAAGCTAGACCTGAGGTGGTTTACAAGCAGACTGAGACATCAGTAGAGAAATAGAGTAAAGAGCAAAAAGTCCAGAGTAGTGGGGTACAAAAGAAGATTGAACAAAGTAGACATATGCCAGCTCTACCATTCCCTCAAAAGATGAAGCGGGAGAAACTTGACAAACATTTTGGGTGATTCTTGGAGATGCTCAAGCAACTTTATGTAAACATTCCCTTCACAGAGGTAGTTATTCATATGCCTGCTTGTGCAAAGTTCTTGAAGGAAATCCTGTCTAGCAAGAGAAAATTAGAGAAGACAACAGTGATCAAGATGAATGCCCACTGCAGTGCCATATTGCAAAATAAAATTCCCCAAAAGTGTGGGGACCCAGGAAGCTTCACCATACTATGCTCATTGGGGAGTGAGAAATTCGAAAAGGCCCTCTGCGATTCTGGTGCGTCTATAAATGTAATGCCTCTGTCTGTATTCAGGAAACTGGAAGGTGAGCTTGGCGTGATCAAATCAATACTAGTGTCTCTACAACTGGCTGACCAGACCATATTTTACTTGAGGGAATCATTGGGCATATTCTTGTGCAGGTGGACAAATTATTGTTCCCCATAGACTTTATTGTGGTGGGTATGGAGGTGAACAAGGAGGTGCCTCTAATTCTAGGGAGGTTATTTTTATGTTCAAGAAGAGCTATCCTTGATATTTACGAGGCGCAACTCATGCTCAAAGTGGGATATGAAAAAGTGGTGTTCCAGATGAAGAGGATGATGAAATACCCCAGTGATGAGGCGTCTGCCTATTCGTGTTCCAAGCTAGATGTTGTTGGGGGAATTGTCTGAAAATACAAGTTTGACAAGCTTGTGGAGGATACTCTAGCGAGATGTATTACTCAATCTAGCACAGTGGAGGATGAAGATCCTGAAATAAAGAAAGAGGCTGAAACTCTTGAAATTGAGGATCAAGTGGTTGATGAGGAGGAACTAAAAAAGGAGGCTTCTAAGCCTAATATGGAATTGAAAGTCCTCCCCACTCACTTAAAATATGCTTTTCTTGAAACTAACATGCTGACTTGATAGGCACACAGGAGCAAAAGCTGGTAGAGCTGCTGAAAAAGCACAAGAAGGCCATAGGCTGGAGTATAGATGATATTCAAGGAAGCAGTCCAGCCATTTGCATGTAAAAAATTCTGTTGGAAGAAAATAGCAAGCCAGTGGTGCAGCTCCAACGCAAGTTGAACAAAAATTTAGAGGAGGTAGTGCACAAGGAGATCATTAAATTGCTAGATGCAAGAGTATTTTTTCCATCTCTGATAGCCAGTGGATTATTCCAGTGCAAGTTGTACCTAAGAAGGGGGCATGACAGTGGTGAAAAATGAAGACAATGAATTGATCCCCACAAGAACAATCATTGGGTGGAGAATGTGCATTGATTATAGATAGCTGAATGATGCAACAAGGAAGGACCACTTCCCACTCCCCTTTATTGATCAAATGCTCGAGAAAGTAGCTAGACATGGATGCTACTGCTTCTTGGATGGGTACTCATACTACAATCAGATACTCATCGCCCCAGAAGATGTTGAGAAGATCACATTCACTTGCCCGCCAGGTATTTTTGCTTACAGGAGGATGCCTTTGGGTTGTGTAATGCACCTGCCAATTTTCAGAGGTGCATGATGTCTATATTCTCTGATGTAAACGTGAAATGTCTAGAAATATTCATGGATGGTTTCACCCTCTTTGGTGATGACTTTGAGGAGTGCTTGAAGAATTTGGAGCTCGTGCTTGAACGTTGTGAAGCCACGCACTTGGTTCTTAATTTGGAGAAGTATCACTTCATGGTGAAAGAGGGAATTGTCTTGGGCCACAAAGTGACTGCACATGGAATTGAAGTTGATAAAGCTAAGGTTGATGTAATTTCTAGGCTCCCTCCACCGACTTCTATGAAGAGCATAAGGAAGTTCTTGGGACATGCTGGGCTATAGGAGGTTCATCAAAAACTTTTCCAGCATTACCAAACTGTTGACTGCATTTTTAGCGAAAGATGTCAAGTTTGTTTTCAATGTGCAGTGCTTAAGATCATTCGAATTGATAAAGGAAAAGCTTGTGAGTGCTCCTATTATGGTGACACCTGATTGGAACCAGCTATTAAAGATAATGTGTGATGCTAGTGATGTAGCTGTGGGAGCAGTTCTGGGGCAAAGAAAAGTTAAGATGTTTAGGCCCATCTACTATGCAAGGGGGACGTTGAATGATGCTCAAGTCAACTATGCCAATACTGAGAGAGATTTCTTTGTTGCGATCTTTGCTTTTGACAAGTTTAGATCATACATGGTGGGGAGTAAAGTGATTGTGCACACTGATCACTCTGCTTTGAAATACTTGTTGAGTAAGAAGGAGTCCAAGCCGCATCTAGTGGGGAGTAAAGGTCGCCTTGGGTATGCTGATGTAGCCACCTTTTGGGCTAGTGGATTATTGCCTTGTGACCTCTCTCTTGATCAAGAAGGAAGCTTCAAGGTGAGGTAAAAAGTTATTTTTCGAATGACCCTTTCCTGTTTAAACTATGTGCAGATGGTGAGATTCAAAGATGTGTGCCTGAAGGAGAGATGGCAAGCATTATGTCTTATTGCCATGATGGAGCAGCTGGAAGATACTATGGTGGAAATCACACTGCAGCAAAGGTCATGGAAGCCGGTTTCTATTGGCCTACTTTGTATAAAGACGTACGAGCGTATGTAGCTGCACACGACAAGTGTCAAAGGGCTGGTAATATTAGCAAGAGGGACGAAATGCCTCTGAACTCCATTCCGGTATGTGAAATTTTTGACATTTGGGGCATTGACTTCATGGGCCCGTTCCGATCGTCGCATTCTTATGGGTATATCCTATTGGCCATTGACTACGTCTCTAAATGGGTCGAAGAAATCCCTACTAGGGTCAATGATGCTCGAGTGGTGTGTGAGTTCTTACGGAAGAACATCTTTACCCTCTTTGGGACACCTCGAGTGATCAGTGACAATAGGTCACATTTTCTGAACAAGCATTACGTTGCACCGCTGTCCAAGTATGGGGTCACACTCAAAACAGGAACCCCGCACCATGACCAAACTAGTGAACAAGTTAAAGTGGCTAACAGTGAACTTAAACGAATTCTTGAAAGACGGTTAGTGCTTCCCGTAAGGGTTGGTCTGTAAAGTTGGATGAAGCTCTATAGGCATAGAAAGTTGCATTCAAAACAACCATAGGGACTTCACCATTCAAATTAGTATACGGAAAATCATGTCATCTACCTGTTGAGATAGAACATAAAGCCTATTGGGAAATTAAGATGCTTAATCTTTATCTTAGTCTTACAGGTGAGCATTGTTGCAGATGAATGAATTGGATGAGCTTAGATTGGACGCGTACGAATATGCGAGAATCTTTAAGGAAAAGACAAACAGGTAGCATGATGGGCCCACGTCTTAGAATCGGATAAAAGTCACAAAATATGAACACCCATTCGATATCGAGTTCACCTATACAAAAATTACCAAAATCCGACACCAAGTCGTCACACAAATCCCCAAATTAAACTCTCCAAATCGCTAGCCTCAAACTCCCAAATTTCACCTTGAACACACACAATCTAGGTGGGAAAATCAAATGAGGAACAAGGTTATTGATAAAAAATAAGTACCAGAGACTTACCTCAAGAAATCCCTGAAAAATGCTCTCAAAAATCGCCAAACCCTGAGCTCAAAATGTTTAAAATGAGGAAAAATCGCAACCCCTTGTATTTAAGTGTTCCGCCCAGGCTTTTCGCTTCTGCGAAAACTTAGCCGCATAAGCGAAAACACACCCCCATCTGCGGTTTCTTTCGCTTCTGTGGTCTCCTCTTCTGCACCTGCGGAACTTTTGCTTCTGCGGTCCTAAATCCGTTTCTGTGGCCTCGCTTCTGCGAGACGAAGACCGCTTCTGCGGAGCCCCCCATGCCAGGTCCCTTCCGCTTCTGCGTTGCCTCCTTCGCATCTGCGATCTTGCAGATGCAGAACTTCCCTCGCATCTGTGACCTCTGCCCACACTGCTCCAGCCTGCTTCTGCGACCAACATGCTGCTTTTGCGGGCTCGCACCTGCGGTCTATCTTGCGCAGGTGCGATTACACCAGAACTGGAGCCTTCAGCCATTCACACAAGGCCAAATTTGATTTGTTAACCATCCGGAATCCACCCGAGGACCCCGGAACCTCAACCAAACTTACCAACAAATCCTAAATATCATACGAACTTAGCCTAGCCTTTAGATCACATCAAACAATGCTAAAATACGAATTGCACATCGATTCAAGCCTAATGAACTTTAAAACTTCAAACTTCTACATCCGATACCGAATCCTATCAAATCAAGTCTGATTGACCTCTAATTTGCACACAAGTCATATTTGACATTACGGACCTACTCCAACTTCCGGAATCGGAATCCGACCCCAATATTAAAATGTCCACTCCCGGTCAAATTTTCCAAATCATCTAATTTTTCAACTTTCGCCAATTGATGCTAAAATGACCTACGGACCTCCAATTCGACATCCAAACACGCTCCTAAGACCAAAATCACCCTACAGAGATATTGGAACCGTCAAAACTCCATTCCAGAGTCGTTTGAACTACGGTCAACTCCTATGACTTAAACTTTCATTTTAGGGACTTTGTGTCCCATTTCACTGTGAAAACAAAAACAAATCCTCACGGCAAGTCAAAAAACCCAAAAATGAAATAGAGGGAGCAATAATTAGGGGGGCGGGCCTAATACTCTCAAAACGACCGGCCGGGTCGTTACATCCTCCCCCTCTTAAAATAAACGTTCATCATCAAACGAGTATAGAGGCATACCTGGAGTGGTGAAAATATGAGGATAACGGCTACGCATATCATGCTCGATCTCCCAAGTCGCCTCCTCGACCAGATGACCCCTCCACTGAACCTTCACAGACGCGATGTTCTTTGACCTCAACTTTCGAAGCTGCCTGTCCAAAATGGCCACCGACTCCTCAACATAGGATAGATCCTTGTCCAACTGGACTAAGCTGAAGTCTAACACATGAAACGGATCACCGAGATATTTTCGGACCATGGAAATATGGAATACTGGATGAACTGCAAAGAGACCAGGTGGCAGTGCAAGTTTGTAAGCCACCTCCCCGACCCTCTCAAAGATCTCAAAAGGCTCGATATACCTAGGGCTCAACTTTCCCTTCTTTCCGAACCTCATAACACCCTTCATGGGCGAAACCCGGAGAAAGACCCGCTCCCCAACCATAAATGCAACATCGCGAACCTTTCGATCCGCATTACTCTTCTGCTTGGACTGGGCTGTACGAAGTCGATCCTGAATCAATTTAACTTTTTCCAAGGCATCCCGAACCAAGTCTGTACCCAATAGCCTAGCCTCGCTCGGCTCGAACCAACCCACTGGAGATCGGCACTATCTACCATACAAAGCCTCATACGGTGCCATCTGAATGCTCGACTGATACTGTTGTTGTAAGCGAAAGTCCGCAACTGGCAAGAAATGATCCCAAGCACCCCCAAAATCAATCACACATGCTCGAAGCATATCCTCCAATATTTGAATAGTGCACTCGCACTGCCCGTCCGTCTGAGGATGAAATGCTGTATTCAACTCCACACAAGTACCCAAGTCCAGCTGTACGGCTCTCCAGAACCGTGATGTAAACTGTGTACACCAGTCAGAGATGATAGATACCGGTACGCCATGAAGCCTGACAACCATCTCCGCTGCTGTAAGTTAAGATCCTTCTATTTAAATAGATGTTGTAGACTACGGTGATCGGTGAAAACCTCACAAGGAACACCATACAAATAATGCCGCCAATTCTTCAAGGCATGAACAATAGCTACTAAGTCGAGGTCATGGACAGGATAGTTCTTCTCATGCACCTTCAGCTGTCTAGACGCGTAGGCAATCACCCTACCGTCCTGCATTAACACCGCACCGAGACCAATGCGTGACGCATTACAATACACCGTATAGGACACCGATCCAGTAGGTAACACTAACACTGGGGCTGTAGTCAAAGCAGTCTTGAGCCTTTGAAACCTCTCTTCACGCTCCTTGGTCCACCAGAACAAAGCCCCCTTCTGGGTCAATCTGGTCATAGGTGTTGCAATATACGAGAAACCCTCTACAAATTGACGGTAATACCCCGCCAATCCAAGAAAACTCTAGATCTCCGTAACTAAGGATGGTCTGGGCCAACTCTACATTGCTTCAATCTTCTTCGGGTCTACCTTGATCCCCTCACTCTATACTGCATGACCCATAAATGCCACTGAATCTAGTCAGAAATCACACTTTGAAGATTTTGCATATAACTTCTTCTCTCTCAAGGTCCGAAGTATAGTCCTCAGGTGCTGCTCATGATCCTCCCGGCTCCGGGAGTACACCGAAATGTCGTCAATAAACACAATGGTGAAAGAGTCAAGATAGGGCTAAATACACTGTTCATCAAGTGCATGAATGCTGCTGGGGCATTGGTCAACCCAAAAGACATAATGAGGAACTCGTAATGACCATACCGAGTCCTGAAAGCAGTCTTTAGGATATCTAGCTCCCGAATCTTTAACTGATGATACCCTGAATGCAAGTTGATCTTAGAGAACACTCTGGCATCCTGAAGCTGATCAAATGGGCCATCAATACGAGGCAATGGATACTTGTTCTTCACTGCAACATTGTTCAACTGGCGATATTGGTACACATTCGCACAGAACCATCCTTCTTCTTCACAAACAAGATAGGAGCACTCCAAGGCGACACACTAGGCCGAATGAAGCCCTTTATCGAGCAACTCTTGTAATTGTTCCTTAATTCTTTCAACTCTGCTGGGCCATACGATAAGGTAAAATAGAAGTGGGCTTAGTGCCCAGTAACAAATCAATGCCAAAGTCAATATCCTTGTCGAGCAGCATGCCCGGAAGATCTGCCGGGAATACATCTGAATAGTCCCTGACTACTGGAACAGACTCGACGGTAGGAGTATGAACACTAACATCCCTCACATAGGCCAGATACGATCACACCCCTTCTCAACCATTCGTTGAGACTTAAGAAATGAGACAACCCTGCTAGGAATACGATCTAAGGTACCTCTCCACTCTAGCTGCGGTAGACCTGGCATAGACAACGTCACCATCTTGGCGTGACAATCAAGGATAGCGTATAGAGCGACAATCAGTCCATGCCCAAAATAACATCGAAATCCACCATATTGAGCAATAATAAATCGGCTCCGGTCTCAAAACCACAAAGAACAATGAAACATGACCGATACACACGGTCAAAAATAATATAATCACCCACGGGTGTAGATACATAAATAGGCGAACTCAGAGAATCACGGGATACACCCAAATCCGGGGCAAAATAAGATAACACATAAGAATAAGTGGAGCCTGGATCAAATAAGATTGATGCATCTCTATGACAGACCGGAACAATACCTATGATAACAGAATCTAATGCAACTGCCTCTGTCCTAGCAGGAAGGGCATAATATCTGGCCTGGCCTCCCCTTCTAGGGCGACCTCTACATGTCCGACCTCCACCTCTAGCTGGCTACGTAGGTGGGGTAGTAGCTGGTGCTGTAACCATAGCCTGAGGACCCGGTGGGGCATGCGGTGCCTGAGAATCTATGGAGGTGCACCCCTCCTAAATCTGGGGGAATCCCTCACCACATGGCGAGTGTCACCATACTCAAAATAAGCTCTCGGAGGATGTGGCTGCTGCGAATGGCTCGGGCATGATCGACTAGACTGACCACTAAAAGCACTGCGTACAGGAGGTACGCTAGACACTGATGGTGCATAATAAGGATCCTGAGGCCTAGTAGTGGCCGGAGCACCGCTGGCGACTAGAAGTGCTGAATGAACAGGGCCACCCATATAACCCCTGCCGTGACGAGCTGCCGCTGGGGCACGAGTACCACTATAAGTGCCAGACTCTCGAGACATCTTGGCCTCTCTCTCCTCTCTATCCCGAGTCAACATACCCTCCAACCTCCTAGCAATCACCAATACCTGCTGGTACGCAATATCTATCTCCAACTCTCGAGCCATGCTCAATCTGATACTGGGGGTTGAGCCCCTCAATAAACCGATGAACCCCCTCTCGAACAGTAGAAACCAAGGCTGGTGCATGCCTGGCCAAATCACTGAATCAGACCGTATATTCTGACACGATCATAGCACCCTGGCGCAACTGCTCAAACTTTGCGCGCCAAACATCTCTGAGACTCTGGGGAACATACTCCCTCAAGAACATATCTGAAAATTGAGACCAAGTGAGTGAAGCTGCCTCAGCCAGACTATCCAACTCGTATCCGCGCCACCACTGATAGGCCGCTCCTCTAAGCTGGAACGTAGTGAAAGAAACCCCACTAGTCTCCGCAACACCCATAGTATGGAGGATACGGAGGAACTCCTCAAGAAAACCCTGGGCATCCTCTAATGCCAAGCCACTAAAAGTAGGAGGGTGGTACTTCTTGTGCCTCTCGAGCCTGAGCTGCTCCACCTCAGAAACTGCTGCCCTAACCTCGGGCTGAACTGGTGCTACCAGCTGCATCAGTATGATCTTTGGAACTTGGTCAACCTGAACTCACTGCTCTGGGGTATCGGTAACGGGAGTTTGTGTTCCTCCCTCAGCCTGAGAAGTGGCAGGAGCAAGTGGTATCGATCTATCCTAAGCCAAGGTGCTGAATATGCTCAGAAATTGGGCTAGAGTCTCCTGGAGGGCTAGTGTAGTAACAGGTGTCTCAGGTGCATGTTCTCCAACTGGAGTTACTGGTGGCTCCTCTGTTGCAGCTCGTGCGGGTGCTCTGGCTACACCATGTGGACGTCCTCGGCCTCTACCCCGGCTCCGGCCTCTTGCGGCTTTAGCAGGGGGCGGAGGTGTCTGGTCATCTGTTCCAGCTGTACGTGTCGTCACCTTCTGTAAGAGAATAGAAATATAGAAATTTAGAATCTAAAACCAAAATCTCGCACGATAAGGAATCAAGAAAGTGAAGCTTTTCCTAACACTTCCATACCTCCCAAAGATAAGTACAGATGTCTTCGTACCGATCCGCGAGACTCTACTAAACCTGCTTGTGACTCGTAACACCTATGAACCTAGTGCTCTGATACCAACTTGTCACGATCCCAATTTTCTTCCGTAGGATGTCGTAATGGCACCTAGTCTCTAAGACTAGGTAAGCCTAACAATTTGCGGAATAACTGAATAATAAATGGAACTCAAATCTCAACACATGATATATAAATAGAAACTGCGATTTAAATAATTACAACTCCCAAAACCCAATAGAAATAAGTCACAAGCTTCTAAGCGAATATACTAAGTGTCCCTATACATCAAAGTCTAAAGAGAATTAGGATAATAACATAATAAGGATAGAGGGGGACTCCGAGGTCTACGGACGCTAGCAGATATACCTTGAAGTCTCCACGTGCGGTCCAACTCACTGCTATCTGTTCTGGTAGGAAGAACCTGGATCTGCACAAAAAGATGTGTAGAAGTATAGTGTAAGTATACCACATCGGTACCCAGCAAGTGCCAAGCGTAACATCGGTAGAGTAGTGACGAGGTCAGGTCAGGGCTCTACTGGTTTAAATGATAAACAAGGCATAAGATATAATAATATTTTGAAATGACTGAGAATTTAAGCAACGAGAAGTTTCAGAAAATAACAGCACAACAAATAAAGGTAAACAACATGGCGCTCCTAAGGTATCGCCTCGTAACCAAATGTAAATGCTCAATAGGGGGATCTCCCGAGGTACCGCCTCGTAGTCCCAAAGTAAATATGCAAGACAGGGGGATCTCCCGAGGTACCGCCTCGTAGTCCCAAAGTAGATATGCAAGACATGGGGATCTCCCAAGTACCGCCTCGTAGTCCCAAAGTAAATATGCAAGACATGGGGATCTCCCGAGTACCGTCTCGTAGTCCCAAAGTAAATATGAACTCATAAATTATGGAACCACGAATTTACAGCAAGAAATCCTACAGTTAGAGACTGAATTCAATAATCAAGGAAACATGTAATTCAACTAAGCATGTTGCACAAATTTCAAGTAAGGTTAAGACATGTGGACATACGATACTGGGCTAAACATGAAAGCTACACATGCTAAGGCAACTCAGTTTAGGAAATTCAACAGAAATCTACTCAGCAAGAACCAGAAATTCCACAATTAGCCCGTGTACATACTCATCACCTCGAGTACACGGCGCTCACATATCACAAATTGTTACAACAGTACCAAATCCTAAGGGGATTTCTCCCCACACAAGGTTAGAGAAATCACTTACCTCAAATCTCGCTCAATCAATCGATAAGAATGCCTTTCCCTCGATTTTCCGACTCTGAATGGCCTAAATCTAGCCAAAAGCAATTATATAACATGAACACAACTACAAGAAGCTAATTTAAATCATAAATCTATAACTTTTGCAACGAATCAAAAAATCGACCTGAACCTACGACTAGGAATCGGGTAAAAGTCACAAAATATGAACACTCATTCGATATCGAGTTCACTTGTACCAAAATGACCAAAATCCGGCACCAAATCATCACTCAAATCCCCAAATTAAACTCTCCAAATCCCTAGCCTCAAACTCCCAAATTCCACCTTAAACACATACAATCTAGGTGGAAAATCAATGGAGAAACAAGGTTATTTATCAAAAATAAGTACCATATACTTACCTCAAGAAAACCCTCGAAAATGCTCTCAAACATCGGCAAAACCTGATCTCAAAATGTTTAAAATAATGAAAAATCGCGACCCCTTGTATTTAAGTGTTCTACCCAAGCTTTTCGCTTCTACGGAAACTTAGCCGCATCTGCGGCGTCGCAGAAGCGACAACATACCCGCATCTGTGGTTTCTTTCGCTCCTGCAGTCTCCTCTTCCGCACCTGCAGGACTTCTGCTTTTGCGGCCCTGAATCCGCTTCTGTGGCCTCGCTTCTGCGAGACAAAGACCGCTTCCGCGGAGCCGCCCATGCCAGGTCCCTTCCGCTTCTGTCGCTGCCTCCTTCGCATCTGTGATCTCGCAGATGCAAAACTTCCCTCGCATCTGCGACCTCTGCCTACGCTGCTCCAGCCCGCTTTTCCGATCAACATGCCGCTTCTACGGGCTCGCACATGCAGTCAATCTTGCGCAGGTGCGATTACACCAGAGCTGGAACCTTTAGCCATTCACACAAGTCCAAATTTGATTTGTTAACCATCCGAAATCCGCCGGAGGCCCCCCGGACCTCAACCAGACTTACCAACAAGTCCTAAAACATCATACAAACTTAGTCGAGCCTTTGAATCAAATCAATCAACGCTAAAATACGAATTGCATATCGATTCAAGCATAATGAACTTTAAAACTTCAAACTTCTACATCCGACCCAAGTCCTATCAAATCAAGTCCGATTGACCTCAAATTTTGCACACAAGTCACAATTGACATTACGGACCTACTCCAACTTCCAGAATCGAAATCCGACCCCGATATCAGAAGTCCACTCCCGGTCAAACTTTCCAAAAATTATCCAATTTTTCAACTTTCGCCAATTGACGCTAAAATGACCTACAGACCTCCAATTCGATATCCAAACATGCTCCTAAGACCAAAATCACCCTAGGTAGATATTGGGTTCGTCGAAACTCCATTCTGAAGTCGTCTTCACATATTTCAAAGTACGGTCGATTCCTACGACTTGAACTTCCATTGTAGGGATTATGTGTCCCATTTCACTCCGAAATCAAAAACTAATCCTCCCGGCAAGTCACAAAATCCAAAAATAAAATAGAGGGAGCAATAAGGGGCGGGGCTAATACTCTCTACACGACCGACCGGGTCGTTACAATAATTTTTTATATTAAAGAAATACAGATAAAAATGAATTATTAGAAAAACAATCAAATTAAGAAAGTTAAATATAATATAGTAAACCACAAGGAATATTAATGTTATGAACTAACCTGAAGAGAGATTTCTAAAATTAACCCGGAGGTATAATGCTAGAGTTCAATTTAGACAAGACTCCAAATTTAAAGCAATAAATTCAAGAAGAATAAAAATAGTGAAGTAAAATCAAATCTAAATGCTAAATTGGTAAGACACTTAGCGAAGTTAAATGACCTAATTTAGGCAATATCGTTTGTTATGGTACTCCTAATTTGCACCGAAAACAAAATCAAATAAAATATACATCCATAACATGAAAACTAAAAATAAACAAGAGGATTAAGATATTTGCTAAAGGAACACGATTGTCTCATGATTCCGTCAGTCTCAAAACACAAGATCACTAGTACAGTTAAATCTCTCTATAATAGTATTTGATGTTTAAATATTATTTACATATTATAGAAAAATATTCAAAAGTTATTATTTATTTTTAATGCTATAAGAGATTAAAAAAGTTTTTAATTTTAAATCTCAAAAGACATAAATATTTCACTAATTTAAAATTAAAGAAAGCTAATGTATCATTAACAAATTTATAACTAAATATATTAAAAAATTATAATCTTTGATTATGGAAGTATATACTCACGTAATGTTTTTGTCATAAGTGATGTATTAAAGTTTCAAAATATTTGGTCAAAATCTCTAGAGTCTAACCAATTATTGGTGATCTTAGAGATTCTATTTTTGTAAAATAGCTGTTATAAAGAGGTTATTTTACAAAGAGTGTGTTGTTATAAATACAGTTGTTGTTGTTGATGGCAGGCTAGGAACCCCTGTTTTAGCTATATTTAGCACTCTAATTACTACGCTTTATTCGTGTTTGAGCTTGAGTGGCGATGATTTGTACTTATTACGTGTGTTATGCTTTGTAGGAGGTGAGTCAGCGTTAGGAAGTAATTTTGGCACTATAATGGATGATTTGGAGCTTTGAAGTCTGAGTTGAAACCCAAAAAATTAAATCGAGATATCGTTACGATTCAAGGACCAAGTATCACGACCCGGAATCCCCACCCTCGGGACCGTGATAGCGCCTAGCATCCACTTGCTAGGCAAGCCGATGTTAATAAAGTGTTTAACCAATTGTTAACGATTAATATAAAGTAATGACATTTAACGAGAAATAAACTCAAAATTTAACACAGTGTGAATAAAAGTAATGCGATGCTAGCTACTCCCAGAAATCTAGAGTCACAAGTAAATGAGCAACTAGAAGTCTACAAGTATAGTCTGAAGAAATACAATTGTTTGAATGAGATAAACAGTAAAGGCCGAAAATGAAAGGGGACTTCAAAATCTGCGAATGCCAGCAACTCTACCTCAAATCTCTACCTCGATTTTGAAATGTTTAAATCACTGGGAGTCAGGTGCTTCGCATTCGTGAAGCACCTGATGCGATCACAAATGCGTTCGTGGAGGATTACTCCCCCCATCATTCGAGTTCGCGAGCCAAAGAACGTGCTCGTGAAGAGTATCAGACACATTCCTCCAAGATCCCCACAACCCTACTCGTTCGTGAGTGGACAGCCGCGTTCGCGAAGGGTAAGCCCCCCACTACTTCGCTTTCACGACCATTTACTCACGTTCGTGAAGAACGATTCTGCCCCAATCCCATTTTCCCATTCACATTCGCGAAGGTACTCTCGCGATCGCGAAGCACAAGGCTTCAGACACCAGAAACAACTAAAACCAGCTATTTCTTAATCTGTAGCCTATCCGAAACTCACCCGAGTCCCTCGGGCTCCAAACCAAACATGCACACAAGTGTAATAACATCATACGACCTCGCTCGTGTGATCAAAATGCCAAAATAATACCTAGAACTAGGAATCAGACATCAAAATGCATGAAATTTCAAAGAAAACTTAAGAATTTCTGAAATCACAACCGAGCTTCCAGATCCTATCAAACCAATTCCGATTTGCACCAAATTTTGCAGGCCGGTTTCAAATAGCAAAATTAACCTATACCAAGTCTCAAAACTAAAATCTAAACCTGGTAGCCATAAAGTCAACCTACGGTCAAACCTAGGAAATCTTTAGACCTTCAAGTTGCTAGTTTTCGAAAAATCAAGTTAGAAACTTTCGAATTCAATTTCGGGCATATGCCCAAGTCCAAAATCACGATACGAACCCACTAAAATTGTCAAAATACCGAATCCGGGTTTGTTTACACAAAATGTTGATTATAGTGAACATAAGTTATTTTTAAAGCAAAAAAATTATGTTTTCTCCAAATTTTCACATGAAATCTTTTTGAAAGAAATACAGACTGCGCACGTAAATTGAGAAATACTAAATGGAGCTAGTAGAGGTCCCGAAATACGGAAATAAGGGTTAGAACATAAAATGACATGTCGGTCATCACACTCTCCACCTCTAAAAGAAATATTCGTCCTCTAACGGTCATAGACTCCAACGTTGCCTCCATCGGCTGACCTCTCCACTTCACTCTAACAAAAGGATAACTATTAGACCTCAACTTCCGGACCTGCCGAGCTAGAATAACCATCGGCTCCTCCTCATCAAATCCTTGTCCAATTAGACTGAGCTGAAATCTAATACATGCGACGGATTACCATGGCACTTCCGGAGCATGGAAACGTGAAACACCGGGTGAACTGCCGATAAGCTGGGTGGCAATGCAAGTCTATAGGCCACCTCACCAACTCTCTCAAGGATCTCAAAGGGATTGATATACCTAGGGCTCAACTTTCCCTTTTTCTCGAATCTCATCACACCCTTCATGGGTGAAAACCGAAGCAAAACTGTCTCTCTCACCATGATGCTACATTACGATCCCTCCGATCAGCGTAACTCTTCTACTTAGACTGGGGTGTACGAAGCCGATCTCGAAATTAATTTGACTTTCTCCTAGGCATCCCGAACTAAATTAGTACCAACAATCGAGCCTCTCTCAGTTCAAACAAACCAACTGGAGAACGACACTTCCTCCCATATAAGGCCTCATAAAGAGCCATCTGATACTCGATTGGTCGCTGTTGTCATAGGCAAACTCCGCAAGCGGCAAAAACTAATCCCACGAACCCCCCAATCCATAACACAATTTTGTAGCATGTCTTCCAAGATCTGAATGGTGCGCTCGTACTGCCCGTCCATCAGGGGTGAAATAATGTACTTAACTCAACCCGCGTACCTAACTCCCTCGATACAACCCTCCAAAAATATGATGTGAATAGTGTGCCTCGATTAGAGATAATAAACACCGGCACGCCGTGAAGATGAACAATATTCCGAATATAGATCTAGGCTAGCTGCTCCAAAGAATAGGTAGCTGCATTCGGAATGAAATGCGCCGACTTGGTCAACTATCAACAATGACCCATACTACATCAAATTTCTTCAAAGCTCATGGGAGCCCAATAACGAAATGTATGGTAATACGCTCCCGCTTCCACTCGGGAATCTCAAGTTTCTGAAGCAAACTACCAGGCCTCTAATGCTCGTACTTCACCTGCTGGAAGTTCAAACACCGAGCCACATACTTTACTATATCTTTCTTCATTCTTCTCAACCAATAATGTATCCTCAAATACTGATACATCTTGGCGGCACTCAGATGAATGATATACCGCGAACTGTAGGCCTCCTCAAGAATTAACTCACGCAGCCCATCCACATTGGGCACGCAAATCCGACCCTGCATCCGCAACACCCTCATATCCAATAGAAACCTCTTTGGCATCAGCATGCTGCACCGTGTCCTTAAGAACAAGCAAATAGGGGTCTTCATATTGATGCTCCTGATGCGCTCATACAAAGAAGACCTAGCTGTGCAAGCAAGAACACGGCTAGGCACCAAAATATCTAAACCTCACGAACTGATTGTCCAAAGCCTAAACATCTAATGCTAGTGGTCTCTCCCCAACTGGAATATATGCAAGGCTACCCATACTCACAGCCTTTCTATTCAAGGCATCATCCCTCACATTGGCCTTCCCGGGATGATATAAGATAATGATAGCATAGTCTTTTAACAGCTCTAACCACCTCTGCTGCCTCAAATTATATTCTTTTACTTAAACAAATGCTGCAGGCTCTGATGATCTGTGAATAGCTCACACAACATGCTGTAGAGATAATACCTCCAAATCTTCAATGCATGAACAATAGTTGCCAACTCCAAGTCATGAACAAGGTAATTTATGAGAATTCATGTCACAGCCCAAAAATCCAACCAGTTGTGATGGCACCTAACCCAACCTGCTAGGTACGCCAAATAATAGACAACACAAATCAAATAGGACAAGTAGGAACCAATAAATTACATGATTAAGCTTTCTATATAAAACAAGGATTGGTAGTACAAGTCATGAGCTTTAAAGACTTAAAGTTTACAAAGATGGTACGAAATAAATACATCCTCTGTTCGAAATATACATAAACAGATTTACAAATCTAAAGCTACTATGAACAAGAGGCATCAATAACCAGAATCTGCGTATATCTTTAATGCCAGCTTCTGCCGAACACAGCAACATCATCTCCAAAATCTGCACGCAAGGTGCAGAAGTGTATTATGAGTATAACGGACCCCATGTACTCAATAAGTAACAAACCTAATCTTGGGTTGAAAATAGTGACGTGCTCAGAAAATGGTCAGAATCCAACACTAATAGCCAAAAATAACTCGTAACAATATAATGAAAGCAGTACAAGTAATAACTCAAAAGATCTTATTCTCAACTCGTTTACAGTTAAAAAAAAATAGACATGCCTTTCAAGTATAATAGAAAAACCCAAATCTTTCACTGGAATTACCAAAATATGAGTATATCAGAAAATTATGATTTTTCCCAAACTTTCAACAACAAATAAGATATTTCATTATCAGATAGCATGAGAAAAGTGCATCTCTATGCCTACATGTCAATATGCATGTCAAGTCATCACTTATCATATACTGTCTAGCATGAGGAATATACATCTCAATGCCTACATATCAAAATACATGCCAAATCATGAATGTCACAATACTATATAGCATGTGAAAAAATATATCTCTATGCCTATATGCCAAGTCTGCATGTCAAACGAATGATTTCATGGTAATATTATTTGGTACTCTCACCCTCAGCATACTCAAGCTGTCTATCTCATTTGCCCACTTCATCACACAATCACTCAGCACTATATGAGTGCCTGGCCCATAAGCCCCTCAGCAAAATACGTGTGTGTGTGTGTGTATATATCACAGTGTGTGCGCTCACTGCTGGTATGTCAGACTCCGGAGGGGCAGATCCTGCTCAAGAGCTAATATAAAGCCTATAAGGCTTGCTGCGGCGTGCAGCCCAATCCACAATAATAATAAAGCCAATAAAGCCTGTTGCAGCGTGCAGCCCGATCCATAATAATAATAAATCCAATAAGGCCAGCTGCGGTGTGCAATCCGATCCATAATAATAAAGCTAGTATGGCCGCAACAACACTCTCAACTCGGCTCCACGACCCACCTCAGTCATCAACCTCTCCAGTCTCAAGAGCTCACAATCTCATACCTCTCAGCCCAACAACTCCACATATGGAAAAGCGATGATAACATGCGATGTAACAATGAATGATGAACAGAGACTGAGATATGATATGCAAATGATGAATCATGACTGAGTGTAAAATTACAGTTGAATCAAATAACTCAAAACAACAAAAATAGTCTTATTAGGTCTCAACCAAATAGCCACATAGCCTAAACATGTCTTCTGACACGATTCACGTCTCAGATAATCAAACAAGTAGGGAGAACATGGATGTAACAAGATATTTAACAAAACAAGTCTAGTCATAGTCTAATAGTCAACTTGAATCATTATTACCCAGGTGCACGCCCATACGCCCGTCACCTAGCATGTGCGTCATCCCAATACATCTCATATAACATTGTTCCCAAGGTTAATTTCCCTCAAATCCAAGTTTAGATATGTTACTTACTTCGACAAGCCAAATCAAATACCAAGCAAGCCAAACAATACTCTAGAAACTCCATCCCACACGAATCAATCTCTGAACAGCTCAAAACTAACCAAAAGCAACTCAAAAGTATCAAATAACACCACAAGAAACAAACCCAAACAAAAAAGGTCGAATCTTTAATAAAAAAAAGTCCCAAAAGATAATACGGGCCTGATCGAGACCTTAAATCCCACATAAAAACATTAAAACCACGAATCATCGATCAAGTTCAATCTCTTAATTAAACTTCAAACTTTGAACCAAGCATCCAATTCGAGTCCCCCTCCCCCCCCCCTCCAGAATGAACCCAAATTTTGCATACAAGTTCCAAATGACATATCAAATCTATTCTAACTCTCAAACAATAATTCGAATCTGATAACATCGAAGCCAACTCTCGGTCAAACTTATGAACATTCCAAACCTTCAAATTTTCAACTTTCGCCAAATAGTGTTGAAACCTTCTAGAAATATCCAAATGCAAATTTGGGCACACGTCTAAGTCCAATAACATAAAGGAATCATCAAAACTCCGATCCGAGGTCAAATACACAAAATTTAAACTCGTCAACTCTTCTAACTTAAAGCTTCCTAGTTGAGAATCATTCTTCCAAATCAATCCCGAATCACCTGAAAACCAAAACCGACAATTCATACAAGTCATCATATGAAGCTATTCAAGACTTCAAATAGTTGAACGGAATACAAACGCTCAAAATGACCGGTTGGGTCGTTACATCCCCCCCCCCCCCCCCCC